>MU228316.1:3976054-3991203 GCA_018584345.1 Thuja plicata | reverse complement strand
TATATATATATATAGATATATCATTGTATAATATAATTTGGTAAAGATTAGATTTAGATTCCTTTCACTATTAGCATCCAATTTTGATCACCCAAGGTTATATATGTCTGTCTTTATGTCTTTTTTTGTAGCTTTCCTTATAATTTTCCGCATTAGTGCATTTAAAACGAATTGGAAATTCATTATTTGTAAAAAATTTAGTAGACATGTATATGTAAAGAAAATAAAACTTTGTTTTTCAAGAAAGGGTAAATTTTATTTGTTTCCTTTTCTTTATCTTTGGCTAGACTCAATGCTGTAGAATTATCTATCTAATTACTTTATATACGAGATCTACAATTTTGCATCATAATCTTCACGTGACAAGTAGTGTTGTAGATGGCCTATGGGAGGTTAATTAGGTTGATTAGTACGTGTTATCCAAGTCACAAAGAAGGATTGTTCCTTTTTAAATTAGATATTTGATAGTTTTTACTAACTCCTTATTCACATTATTTTGATTTCATGATGAGAAATTGAAATACCATATTCTCTCATACAATCTTTGGAAATTAAAATGTACAAATTATGATTGGTTCCTTAAAGCTCTAGACCATTTGAAAATTAAATTGCACAAAGTCTAGTTTCTTATGATAATGTCATAAATTTGCACCCCGGTGTGATTTACCATTACGCCATGCCTCTACCTTATCTTAAAATACAAAATATACATAATCCCTCTACATCCATTCATCCTACCTTGTCATTGCCTGCTTAGAATATCGACCACATGACCTAGACTGCCTAGGACGCATGTGCGCTACAGAAATGTTTGTGTGGTGTGCACTCATTTTCTGCAAACATGTAGAGTGTCATTGAGGCATTACAAACTGCCATCTTGTAGTGCAACACCCGATTCCACCACCCATTGATGTGAGATTTGACTCCTAGCCATTAAATCTCATTTTGCTTCTTCTTAGTTTTCCTCACAATTTGGACCCACTTCTTGATTTCCATTATCACCTTGTTCATTGTATTTTTGAGCTCCATTGTAGAGAAACAACTTCACCATGATATTTCAACCTTCTTCACCTTCACTCCATTAAGCCTTGGCTTCATAATAGTGAAGTTAAGTCTCTTGTTCATTCCCATTTTGTGTTATTGTAGCATATCAATCTTCTTGATCTATTCCTCGTAATATAGTCATTTATATAATTTTTCTTTGCTCATTTTTTGTTATCTATCACTGTTAATCTATGTAGCTACTGTGGAGGTGGAAACACCAAAGTAGAGATTTGACAAAGGCAAGTCTCCAAATTAAAAAAATTCTTCATCTTCGTGTGTGCAGGTTCATGGGAATGAAAAGAGTGAATTATCAAATTCATCAACTCATATTCATTGCAAGGTCATCTTCTATTTTTCCTCTTTGTGTCTTCATCATTTTCATTGTATAGTCATACCTTCTTTTATATTATATTATTGTGTCATTTCATATATGTTCTAGTTAGTTATAATATTTTTCTCACTTTTGTGTCATCCTCTGCACTCTATCATATGGGATGTTTGTGCATCGCACTATCATCTCATACCCATGCTGGTATCCATACGTGTACCCTGGGCAATGAGCTCACAAAGTTCAATACTTTATCTCTGTAGTGTACTTTTTTTTTAAAATTTTCATAGTCAGAACATTATTCCAAATTAGTAATTAGTAGATGTTTTGGTTTCTCTTGCATTTAATCTTTAATTCCTTAAAATATCTTTATCATGTTAGTGTCTTGATCCCCTAGCTCACCAAAGCACTATTAGAAGTGAGGTGGTGCAAGGGATAGTTTATCCCTCGAGACTTTAACTGATCTTGAGGTCATTGAACTTTTCTTTCTCTACGTTTTGGTGAACTTCATGTGAACTAGAAACCTCTATATCAAACCCTTCCTTTTATCGAGTGGCAGTCCCCTCATAGGGATGGTGACAATCACTCCTATCTTTCCACCTTCTTGGAGGGTGTTTGAGACAAACATCACCTTCACCCCTATGAATGAGTTGTAAAGTAGATATCTCTCTCCTCTCTATATCCTGACATTGATCAATGGTGTCTTTGTCAGAGGCATCTTAATTGGTCCTATACGCCAGGTTGACCTTATCACAAAGGAGGTTATTTTTTTCAACAACCTAAATCATGCCAGATATGATGAGTGTTCCACTAACATTAGGACATATGATTGTTTATTGCTTCCCCCTTTGGGGTTGTGATGTGTTTTTATTATATATCTGCAATTCTACCACACAACACTCAATAAGACATTACATTAGTAGGTTAGCATCAAATTTATTCTAATTCAATCCATTAAACTACTAAAATGATCCTATTGCTTCCTACACAAGAAGATCCAATTGAATTGCATAAAATTGCTCTCAGATTAGCACTAATTCATATTGAATAAACATTCCTATGATGGAAGATTTAATAAAAAATGATCAAATGCATATAATTAGGATGTTTCATAAGTTAAAATAATCTCAATTATGCTATTATGATGAGCTATCTTAGAATGAAATTAGCATTATGTCTATGCAATGAATGATCTCTTAGCTAAAAATGAGTATTATCTAGTTGCAATTATGAATCTATATGCAAATGCCTTGATTGAGCTTGGTTTTATAGATTTTTGTTTGGAGGGAAAATTTGAATTTGAATTCGATGGTTGGGATTTATCCATGAGGAATGGTTGAGATTGAACCTTGAGTGATCCATGTGGATTTGATCTCATTGGCTTGAGCCAAGTCATTTTTCCTTTTGTTCTTGAGTGGATACTAGGACATTTATTTAATTCAATTAATTAATAACTCTAGCCAAGTGATTTTAGATTTTGATTTAATTAATTAGGCTAGGATTAATTAATGGATTACTTCTCTCTTCTTTGATGATGAAGCTTTGATGTTTGATTATTTGATGAATTATACAATTAAATCAATCTAATTTAATTACACAATTTATATTGAAACAAGATTTGATGTCCTAATTAGGACCTAGGGAAATTCACTTGATATCTGGACCTCTAGTTAGACTAGACCAATTTTAGGTGATTATAGGGGTCCACCACCTTGAGGATCCAATTCAAACCCAAGGTGCTCTTTTAGATATTTTTCATAATCCTTGTATCAAATATCTTTAGGGTCAAGCTGGGTATTCCTTGGATGACATTCATGGGAGTCACCCCTTTGGTTGTGAAAAAATGATTGAATTTTCATCATGAGGGCACCATTCACACAATCCAGTACATTGGTTGTCAGCCTTTTATGTCTCGTGGGGGCTTCCTCCTTGGCCAATTTTTTCCTACTCTGGTAGGGACCTTGTGTCCCTAATAGGATGCATCATACCTTTCCTATTAGAACTATAAGTTTGGGGAACTAAACTCCAAATCTGTAGTGCATATCCCCACTCCTACTACTCATCCCCCTCATGGGGCTTAGTGTGCTTCATCCTCCACTCCATTAGGGGCTTAGGGAAACTACATGCCCCACGGGAAGCCTCCTCATCCATCTTAGGTTTCATAGTCTTTGACGATGCCTTTTGTTCCCGCATCCGCACTGAGTGTGGAAAAAGGAAAGACACCTATGCTTCCCAAACCTAAGGCAAAACCACATTTTCCTATCCTCATCATCACATATATACCTCACTCTATCATTTATGGTGAGGGAAAGAGGTCTCCTAAGACAACATCCTCTCTCTTAGCACTTACCCCTTACCCTTTAAGCACATCCTCAGTTCCTCTTACTATCTATTTGGATAAAATAGGAAGGGTGAATGACTAAGATTATGGTTTCTATGATAACATCACCTCCTAATCCATTGGTGGGACACTCCTCTTTTCTGAAAATGGCATCAAAAACCTCTCCCATGGAGCAGGTTGCCACTATACCATTGCAAGCTTCTTATCCTGGCTCACATCTATGTCAAAAATAGCTTGCACATGAGTGTAAGTACCACCATTAGGAGAGGGCCTTGGCATGTGAGGGTATCACAAGGGTGGAAAGTGCATCTTCCAAGAACATGTTTGTTTCTTCCACTTCTGATTCTAGTCTTTCTCTTGCATCATTCTTAGTTGCTCCATCCTTCCATCCCGTAAGCTCCTTTGTCTCACTTCCCCCTGCACCGGGAATGACCATTGGGCCTTGCGCTAAGTGGGTCCAAGTATTCATCTCTCTATCACAAGATTTTTTTCTCATTATCACCTTGCCTGATATCCTTCCTTTTTGTTGCGTTGGTGAACATATGACACACCCAGGTGGTATCCTGCACAATGATGTCCACCTAGCCTATACTAGCTCCATCCCATGATTGTCATGCCAACTTCCTTTATGTCCTTAAGGATGCTACAGTGGATTGGTGGGATTCACCTCCGTCCTTCAAAAGGAAGTTCAATCAAGGCCCTATATTAGAGTTTTATCATCTCAAATCCACTTCGGTGGATCTTGTATCTATTTCGGTCATCGTAGTAGAGAATGATCTGACTTCTCCCGAGTGAGTCTCTACCCCTTTTACAAAGGTTGTCAGAGCGTCTTCTATATCTTCACCTCAATTTGGCTTGCATGTAACCTATGAGGCTTTCCTATTTGACTTTCTTTAGAAGATTCCAACATTGACAATGATCTTCACACTCTCTCTCACTCACCTTAGTGATCTATTGGATGAGAATGTCGAGGTTTCCTCATCTTTAGCTCTAGCTATTGGTGGGGTTCCTAGGGATACCATCATACTCATACCATTTTAATCTTAGCCTCCCTCCTAATATGGTGAATATTGGGAGGAGGATGATCTTCTGGTGGATGACCTGTAAAGGTGGTATCCACTTCTACATCAATTAGAGTGTGTTAGCTTGTGTGCCCTAGTGATTTTATTTTAGTGTTTTTCCATCATGGAGGACCCTTATAATATATTGGTCCTTTAAAATAGGAGGTTGTCTATCATGTACCTTTCTCTATTTTTTCTTATTCTTCTATTTGTTGTATCTTGACTTTTGACATTTAGGGACAATGCCAAGTGTTAGGGGCATTTAGGCTTCCCTTCCATTTTGACCCAAAATTTTATTTTTCTTTGTCTTCATGTACTATTATTTAGATATGAGACATGTTTGGTAGTGTTGAAATATCCCCTAAGAGGTCATATACTCTTCTATGTTCTGACGCCAATTCATCATATCCCCCTATCATTGTGTAGATATTGTGGAGATCATGTGTCACCCATTACGAAGTGATATTCCATGGAAACATCTCATATGTTGACACACCACAATATCTTTTCTCTCCTTATAATGCCTTATTATCCCCTCTAAGAAGCACATATCATTCTAATGGGGGGCTGTTATATCTATGTTATATGACTATATTATTATCTAACCATATGTTGTCTCTACATCATAGGTTTTCCTAATAATTTTTTTAAAAAAAAATCTTTATTCCTACCATTGTGGGGACCGATCCACTATCTTTCCTACCTTTTCAGGGGCCAATCCACTATCTCATCAAATATTTCCATATTGTATGCCTATCTAGATTTGACTATGCATAGATATGTGATCAAAGTTTCCTTATCACATGCCTATCTAGCTTTTTCTATGTATGTCAATGCATGTTTAAGCTACCCTATCACATGCCTATCTAGATTTTTCTACACATGTTGATGCACCATCTAAATCTACCCTATCATACAACTATCAAGATTTTTCTACTTGCATTGGTGTGCTATCAAAATCACCTATCATATGGATATATAACATATCACAAATTTCCATCCATACCGGTGTACCATTAATGGTCTTTATCTATAGGTTGTCTTTATCATCTAGCATGCTCATTTGAATCTTGCATGTTGGATATGAATCAACAATAATTCATGTCTTTCTCATTGAGGGAAACCCTCTGTGAATGAAATCCCCGCAGTTAAGTCAGGTAATTATTCCTTACTTTATCTTGCATCTCTTGTCATGATATGCTCGATAAAGCGGGGGAAATATAATTTCATAAATTTGCAACCCGATGTGATTTACCATCATGCCAAGCCTCTATCTTATCTTAAAACATAAAAAAATCCTTATAATTCATTGGCATCCATTCATCCCACCTTGTCACCTCTCGATCAGAATCTTGACCACATGGCCTGGATGAACCATGATGTGTAAGTGTTGTGGATACATCTACATGATTTGCACTTGTTCATGAATATGCAGACATTCAAAGTGTCATTGAGGATAAACAAGTTAATTCTAACCAATGAGATTCAATCACATGGATCACTCAAGGTTCTAATCTCAACCACTCATTGAGGATCAATCTCAACCATCCAATTCAAATTCAAATTTTAATCACTTTCCCTCAAAGGATAAATCTATATAATAAACTCCTCTTAGCTCATTTTCATATAGTGCATTCATATTAACAAGGTCATGCTAGTTTAATAATTGTGAAATTTAACATCATTTGTAGCCATTTGAAATTTAACATTATAATTCATCAACTAGAATCATAATTACAATATTTTAGATTACATTCTTAGCTGAATTCATCTCAATTACATTAAAAACCATCAAAAACATCCTAATTAGGTGCATTTATGCATTGTATATTAAATCTTCCATCATAGAATTGTCAATTCAAGTTGAATTTATGCATAACTTGAGATAATTAATAGAATAGAATTGGATATTTATTTGTAGGAAGCATTAGGACAGTTTTAGTAGGTCACTCGATACATTTTATTTATTTGTATGGATTTATGTGCTAATTTAAGGTTCTATTGAGTGTTGTGTTGCAGATTTGTAGGTATACAATAAAAACACATCACAATATGATTTTGGAGAAAGTTCATCTAAACTTGGTATATGTCATGCCCTACCAGGGAACCCAAGTGAACTGACTATCTCATCTCTAAAGATGAAGTCAATTTTTTTTTTAAAACTATTACAATGCACATTTTAAAAAGAATCGATACACATATGCTCACAAAACATGAATGCAACATAACTGAGATTTCCTAGTCCTCATAGGTTCCCTAACACTTCTACTCAAACAATATTAATTAATCTAATTACATTTAAGAGTTTCATAATGAGTTACAAGTCTAACATATTTATAACCCTTCAGAATAAATGACCACTGTGTGATGAACATGTTTCAATGAGTAGTCACCAACATTTAATTTACCAACATAATCCATTCTTCATAACTAACTAATGGAATTCATAACCTCTATAAAGCATCTTATAAATTTAGTTTCATATAGACATTAGGGTAAATAATATCATGCATTATCACATACCCTACCACATAGATGTATATTGTACTAGATATATTTTAAGACACCAACTAAACTGTTCCTAACTCATTCTTAATATCAATCATAAGTTAACAATATGTGAATCAATTTATTGAGTTACTATCGTGGGTTACACCAAACCAAAAGTGTATTGTACTTATTTTTTATAAACTTATCTTAATGTTTGGCATCTCCTTTCACAATTATACAACTATTCCACAATTGTAATTCCATTATAATTTATCATTCCTATAGACCTTCTCTTCTAACAATAACATTTATCTTTGACATAAACAAAAGTTCATTCATAAACCAATCATTTCATAATATTCCTTTATAGTCAATTATATAAGAGAACGTACTTATCATATCAATATAAGCTAGGTCCTTATTCACAAAACAAGAAATAATTATAAGAATAACTTTTCATTCAAGAGATCACTTACTTTATTACAAGATAGCATTAGAGGGAAACAAATGACAAATTCCACACGATTTTATTATTTGTGACATATACAAGTAAGAGCATAACTTTTCCCTTCATTTCACCTAGAAATACTCATTCTCATTACATTGATTCACCCTTCATTTACATTTCATTACATTACCCAACAAGGGATTTCAATAAATAAATACATCAAAATTACAATTCATTGAAGTACATGATGCAGAAGTAGAATCTTTGATAGCTTCCAAGCATGAATCCAAAGGCAAAGTCATCCATGCAACCACAAACAGTACCTCGATAAGATTAACCAACCAACCATGTGGAACTATGTAGTTCCACTCCCCCGTGCTAGGAGATATAACCAAGGTCCACACAAGGCCCTAAGAAATCTAAGGCTTCACAAAACAATAACTTAAATAAATACAAGACATAACAAAATACCACTTAACTATACACAAGGGTTAGGTTTCTAGCATACCCTCTAAGTGAGTTTCATTGCATAACTTGTTTATTGGGATCCTTCCTGGAAACCATGTAACCTCGGTCCCCCTTTATGAATAGGGATCCATCCTGGCAGTTACCCATGGTCCCGGTACTTTAACAAGACTATGTGGGCATTATTATGTTTTGTTTCCCCCCTTTCCCAGATTCATTATTAGGTTATCACTTTTTAATAACCCACCCATAGGATCATCTGGAAACCAATTTGGGGTTCCAACACCTATGGTGAGCCACTCACCTAGGGTACATAGTCCCCTACCCAAAACATGACAAAAGAATTGCAATACTTCAAATGCTTTATTTCAGAGGTTTAGGAAACTCTCCTATGTACTCAGACCACCAGGATGATTCCTAACCTTAACCATAAATAACATAAGAATAGTAAAAGGATGTCACATACTCAAGACACCTTAAGTAAGACATTATGATAAAATTCAAGAAATAAAATAACCATAGAAGAAAATAATCCCAAATGAAATATACTATCAAAAGGAAGGGTGATAAACTGACATCCTAAACCTTCCAAAACTCAATAACAATTAAATATGAATTTAACCACTATTAAAACATAAAATCAACATAGAATTAAAAACCACACAAAGAAGACATAATCACTCCCAAAAATAGATAGTGACAAACTCATCAAGCCAACACATTAGATACATATACTTAATTTTTAGATTTCATTACGAACGTTTTTAAACTACCTTACTTATCTATAGGTATGATCAATAATGGAGCAAACACAATAAAAACACATTACTCTAATAAATAATATAGACATAGGAAAATTATTTCTAGTTTTAGACTCTACCTGGAGTCCTCCAGAGAAGTCCCTTAGTGTTTGAGCGATTCCATAAACCTTTAAGCTTTCTAACTTTCTACTTGCTGTCCTCCTAGATATACCCACACACAAAGATCTATAACTTTTGAACAACACAATATTTATTTGATCTCTTCAGTGAGAAGTGGAGAAATTAGGTTCTTACCAACATTTTCAAAACTTAGAAAGATCCAATGGTTGGTTAGGGAGATATGGCCTTCGCATCAGGACTGTATTTGTTTCTCGCAACACTTATTTCTACATTTTCACAGAATAAGATAAAACATTGTTGTATTTAACTCTTGATAAAAAAATCTTCATTTTCAGGTTGCAAAGCCTATTGTCAAAATCCCCAAAACCATGTCTCCCTCCATAAAATATTTTACCTTATACATATAGACAACTATATGGTTGGAGGAGTTGCTTTATGGGAAGCAACTTCTCCAACTTCCATAGTTGGTTTTAAATTAAATCAATTATTCCCATGAATCATAAGTCAAAAATTTAATTATTTATTAACTTAAATAATATTATGAAGTACTCAAATATGTTTAAGATAAGATAGATGATCAAGTAACATACATATCCCAATGGTAACTAGCTAGCCTTACTCCTAGGAGGTCTTGAGTTTGAATCTCCTAGAAAGCTAGTTTTGCCAATTAGGCATAATAATATTAGTTCTTCTATTATTTTATTATTATTATTATTTTTATCTCAATACAATATTTACATCACAACTCTAATTATACATATACATATCTTTATACATACACAAATATATTTACATATATACATAGGCATATATGTGTGCACCCATATATACATACATATACATATATTTAGTCACGCCAAAAAATTTATTTAAACACATAATATATCTATTACATATACATATATTTATTTATTTATCTAATAAAATAACCAATAATCATATTAAAAACATAACTTTCAAGAATAAAAGAACATAGTCAACTGACCAAGATATAAATATCAAAACCATAGAAATAATAATACAACCCAAACCCAAATAGGGCGACTTCCTGAAAAAGGAACCTAAATCACAAGGGGTCTACTTGGGGAAACCTTGGTAATATCTCCATGAAAACAAAATTTGAGGATTTTAAAGGCACGCTCAGACCTGTGTGGCCAGGTGGAGTCGATGCCTGGTACCTGCATCCTGCATCACTAAGTTGAGAAACACAAATCTATACATATAGGTGCAAGTAGTGACAAAAAAGGAGGGGGAGTGTGACATCGTGTGGATCTCATGCAGAAGTGACTACGACTGCCTCCCCTCATCCTACACACACACACACACACACTCTATACAATACTTATTCTAAATCATGACTGAGTTAGTATTGTTAGCTCCACCATAATCTCAAAATAAAAATAAACTATCATCCTTGATAATGCCATCATTTATATAAACCAAATTCCATTAAATATTCTAAGAATATAATTCATTAGGTAACATTCAGATCATTTACAAATTATCATTAGGATCGATGAACATATTATCCAACATATTTTGAAAGCATCTCATCATCTAATCAAATAAGAGAAAGCATAGAGTTCGAGTATGATGTCCTTAGGGTATAAGAACCTGTAATTCAAAGTAATAATAATTAATTATAAAATAAGGGTCGGATTGAATCCATAATATAATCCATTAGGTGATTTGGGTTAATCCTTAAATAATATTTATTATCAAAATCATACATAAAATCATACAAGGATGTTAAATATGATTAGGTAAATCATAAAAAGAACCTAATCTTTATGGAAATTTAAATAAAATATATACACCATCCAGAACATAGTCATAAGAGTATCTTAATCAACTTAACTCATCCCAGTGTACTCAAGCCATCAAAAAGGAAGTTCCCCACACAACAAACATATCAAATTGTTTCATAACATGATGTTCCTAAAATATCATGAACACATAGTTGGCATCACTACTCAAAGAGAAATATACATCAAAAACTTACATGGAGATGAGATAGATTGGACTACTAACTTCAATCAGAATCATTAGTAGAGAATAAAAGTCTCAAACTTCCAACAAGCATAATCAAGTTTTTGTGAGGGTTGGAGGGGTATTACAGTATATATGCTAAGGAATGGGAACAAATTGAGAAAGAAGAAAGAGAACTTGAATATCTTGAAGCACTAATTGAAAAGAGATTACCTAAGGGATCTGGTAAGTAATAAGGAAAGTTACCTTTGAAATGTTTTGCATGTAATAAGACTGGTCATATTGCTTCAATATGTCCAGAAAGAGAACCTAAGTACAAACCTAAGAAATTCAAGTCTAAATTTTAAAAGAAGTGTTATTATGTTTGTGATGAAGGTGTAACTGATGATGAATCCAAAAAGAGTGAATGTGAGATTGTGCTTATTTCTATAAAAGATGAAAATCGTAATTTGAATGAAGAGAAAGCCTTGATTTCACATGTGGATAAAAATCATGAATGGGTTATTGATAGTGGTTGTTCACAAAACATGATCAGAGACAATTTTTTTTTGTAAAATTGGAAAGGTATGATGGTGATGTTGTCAGATTTGGTGATGAAACTCCTTGTATGATCAAAGGGAGAGACTCTATTACACTTGATGGTAAGAATAACACTGATGATGTTTTATATGTTGAAGGTTTGAAGTATAATATTTTGATTGTTGGACAACTAGTTGATAAAGGTTACAAGTTACAATTCAAGGATGAAATGTGCAAGATTATTGGAAGCTTTGCAATTGAGATTATCTTAGGAAGAAAAGCTAAAGGTAATGTATTTCATTTGAAAAATTATGAGAATATATGCCTAATTTTTGCAATTGATGATAGTTGGTTGTGGCACAAGAGATTTTTCCATGCAAAATTTGATAACATTGTGAAGATAAGTACTACAAGAGTTTTTGGAGATCTACCTAAACTAATGAAGAATGATAATGTGATGTGTAAGGAATGTCAATTGTGTATGTTGACTAAGTCTACTTTCAAGAGAAAAAATATTGTTGGAGTGGAATTCTAGATTTGGTGCATACAGACATATGTGGTCCTGCAAGAATAAGATTCTATTATGGGGATAAGTATTTCATTTTATCCATTTATGATTATTCTAAAATGACGCGGTTACATTTTTTAGAGATAAGTCTGAAGCCTTTGAAAAATTCAAGATTTTCAAAGCTATGGTTGAGACTGAAACAAGATTGAAATTGAAATGCTTGAGATCAGACAGAGGTAGAGAGTTTACATATACTAAGTTTACTTTTTTTTTGTGAAGAAAATGTAATAAAGAGATAGATGTCTGCTCTGGAAACCCCACAACATAATTGTTGCAGAGAGAAGAAATAGAACTATACTAGACACTACTAGAACTATTATGATTAAAGGAGAAGTTTTGTAGATCTATTGGAGAGAAGGTGTTAACACTACATTATACACATTGAAATGAGTTAAAATTAAGCAAGGAACCAGTAAGAAAACTTATGAACTTTGGTATAGTCACATTCCTAGAGGAAAATATTTTAGAATTTTCGGAAGAAAATGCTATATCAGAAGAGATAAAGACTTAGGAAATTTTGATCCTAGATGTGAAAAAGGAATTTTTCTTGGTTATTCTACTAAAATAAAAGCATACAAATGTTATAACCAAAGGTTGAAAAAGGTAATTAAAAGTACAAATGTCAAAGTTGATGATAATTATAAAAAATAGATATAATATTGTAGAAATGAATCAGATGATGAAGACAATCAAATTATGAAAGCATAGAATCAGATTCAAAATCTAAATGGATTAGTAGAACAAAATGAAGAAGTTGAAAATGATGAAGAATTAGAAACACAAGAGTCTGCTACAAGAGAAAATTGAAAGACTCCAAGGTATGTAAAGTTAAATCATTCAGAAAATTAGATTATTGGTGATAGGAATCATGGTGTTCAGACTAGAGGAAGAAATGCTAGAAGTGAAATTTGTTTGATTTCTAGGATTGAACCTAAAGATATTGATGACGCATGCAAAGATGAAAATTTGGCTAAAGAGATGGAAGAAGAATTGGAATATATTGAGAAAAATAAGACATGGATTCTTGTTCCTAGACCTAATGAAAAAATGTGATCGGTACTAAATGGGTATTGAGAAACAAATTAAATAAAGATGGTGAAGTGGTTCAGAATAAAGCTATACTTATTTGAAATGGATACTCATAAATGGATGGTATTGAATTTGAGGAGACCTTTGCTCCTATTTATAGAATTGAAGCTGTTAGAATGTTTCTTGTATATTCTACTTACAAATATTTTAAGGCATATCAAATGTATGTTGAGTTTGCATTCTTGAATGGAGAGTTGGAAGAGGAAGTCTACATAGAGAAGCCTGATGGTTTTCCTTTGACCGATGAAGATGACATGGTTTGTCAATTGAATAAAGCATTATATGGATTGAAACAAGCACCTAGAGCCTGGTTTGCAAGGTTAGATAAGTATTTACTGACACTTGGTTAAAGTAAAGGTACTGCTGATAGTAATTTGTACTTTAAAGTTGATCATGATAATATTTTAATTATTGAAGTCTTTGTGGATGATATTATTATTGGTGGAAATAAAAAGTTGAGTAAGGAATTTTCTAGTGAGATGAAGAAAGAGTTTGAGATGTCTATGATAAGTGAGATGAATTTTTTTCTTGGTCTGCAAATTAAACAAACTAATAAAGGTCTTTTCTTATCTCAGTCTAAGTATGTGAAAGAATTATAGAAGAAATTCATTATGGATGATTCAAAACCTGTTGGTACTCCTATGATTACTGGTTGCAAATTGACAAAATTTAATGATTCACCAAATGCTTATCAGACAGGATACATATCTATGATCAGTGGGTTATTATATTTGACACAAACTAGACTAGATATTATGAATGATGTTTGCATTGTTTCTAGATTTCAATAAGACCCAAATGAATCACATGTTGGTGTTGTTAAGAGGACATTAAAATACTTGAAATGAATAGTTGATTATGGTTTATGACCTATGGAAAGGATGATGATTTTACATTGAGTGCATTTACTAATGCAGATTGGGCAGGTAATATGGATGCCAAAAAGAGCACAAGTGGTGGAGAATTATTTTTTGGTAAGAGGTTAGTCTCTTGGGAAAGTAAGAAACAAAATTCTATTTCATAATCTACTATTGAAGTTGAATATGTTTCTCTTTATGTTAATTGTACACAAGTGATATGGATGAAGAAAATGCTGAAAAATATCAAAGTGACTATTGATGAGACTATTAGTATCCGTTGTGACAATTTGAGTGCTAGCACTATTCCAAAGAACCCTATGTTGTATTCAAATAAAAAATATATTTCTATTAAATATCATTTCTTGAGAGACAATGTTAGTGAGAAAGATGTTAGATTGGAGTATGTGTCTACAAAAGAGAATATTGTAGATATTTTCTTGAAGGACTTTCCAAAGGATACTTTTGAGTATCTCTGAGGTAAGCTTGGGGTGATTGCCCCTCCTGTTCAGAGCTAGAGATGCATTAACTTGTATCATTCTAGTGTTCTTACAAATATTATCACTATTATGGATTGATGTTTTGGTGACTACTCCTCAGGGGAGTAGTGGTTAGTAGTGGTTTGTTGGAATTATTGGAATGATGTACTGAGAGGGGAGGGGTGAATCAGTACCTCTAAATTTTTTTATGTGGTTGGCCCATTAACCTTTGTGTCATCAGATTTGTATATTCCTATCTATCTATTTATCTTTCTTTATGTATGTGAAAGCATAATATAAGTTCATAAGTTCTTTGCATGTGTAAACATTCAAGAAACATAGATGAAAGTAAATAACACATTACACAAGATATGATATCGCAGAAAACTCCTGTTAGGAAGTAAAAACTACAGTGGGGATGTCTACCCACAAAAATTCAATATCTACAGATAAGGAGGGAGCCGGTTAAGGCTTACAATTTGATCACTTCTGATGATCTACCCTGTTAGGAGTATTAGAGTGGAGACCTATTAGGATCTACTTTGTTTGAAGCTTTAGCAACACCGTTAGGTGTGCACTCTGTTAAGAGA
>MU228316.1:3933322-3976004 GCA_018584345.1 Thuja plicata | reverse complement strand
AGGAGTATTAGAGTGGAGACCTATTAGGATCTACTTTGTTTGAAGCTTTAGCAACACCGTTAGGTGTGCACTCTGTTAAGAGATTTATCAAAGAACGTTTAAGTCCACCTTCTACAAAAGGATTTCTGTTGTGATGCACTTGTTAGAATACAAATACAATATAAATGTTGATATGATAGTGTATGCAATCTCTAATTGCTGATAACAGATCTTGTAAATCTTACAATGTATATGTAATCACCTCGAGTGATTTGAATAATACCTTGTCTTTGCTCGTTGGTAGCCTTGTCTGTATTCTTGATAACTGATATGATCTATTTCTAAACTTTGTATGAATTCTCTTCTGCTTAGATGCTCTCCATGTCTACAATCATTTATCCAAGTTACTTCATCTCTTCTATTACAAATGATTGAACATCTATTTATACTAGTTTCTAGCTCTATTCTTGATTCACGCTTTTCAGATTAACTCTAGATCCAAGGTTTACAACTTGACCTTGATATTTAGTTAGTTATGTTTTAGATCCATTAGGATGACTTAAAACATTTACAATATGCTTGATTGACCCTCAAGTAAAGTTTTAAAACAAATAAAAACTCTAAAAATAGAATTACAATGTTTTATCTGACATGGAAAGTTAGATCCACTTTTTGCGGGTTCTGTAACTGACTGTCAGTTCTGATGGTCGGGTTACTCTGTCAGTTTGTCAGTTTTCTTTCATTCTTTGTTCTGTCAGTTTTCTTCTCCATCGGTGTCCCTTAATTGAACTATTCATCAGGTTCTTGCCTTTTCAGCTTTGTCGGCGATGTTCACAAAACTGTAACGTTGGTGATGTCCTTTATTCTTTATTGTCGGTTGAACTCTTGTCAGTGTTCATCGGGAAATTCTATACTTAGCATTTTCATGATAGACATTGTCATCTCGTCAAGTATGCTTGCTATCCGTCAGTTATGCCTATACCGATGACCTTTATCATGTTTTTCCCTTTAAGTATACTAATGGAAAAACTTAATGTCATCATGGTTGACAGATGTTTGTTTCAATTTTTGGCCTCTATGAATTAGTGCATACATGTTTCTTTGTCATTGATGTCAAAGGGGGAGAGATTCATGTGAAAAAATAGTATGTTGGGGAGAGATAGTCATATGGGAGAGAGATTGTTTTCTTATTGAGAAGATTTGTTAGAGAAACTTTGAAAGACATTGTGGATACTGTTGTTAGTTCTGTTGATATTGTTTCTTTTTGCATTGATTTTATTTTCACATCATATGTTACCATCAATAACAAAGGGGGAGTTTGTTGAGATATTATTAGTATTTTTCATATATGTGTTGGCATTAATGTTTTGTCATTGATGTCAACATATTCCTACTGTTGGTGACAATGTTCGTATGTGTTCCCGAGATGTTCATTGAGAGGATTACTATGGTACGTATACTATATTGAAGATCAAATGTTGCGACTTAGGTATAGATAGTTTCATTTATGTCTATGGTTGATCTATGCCAACTTACAAAGGTTCATATGTTTATTTGAGTGAGCTATGAATGATTTATCAGAGTTTGGTATTTTGGTTGTTTAGGAAAAGAAAGTATTTTAGTTATTGGATCGATGTGGATCAGTTATGCAATATTCTTGGTTGCTAACCTGGTGGTGAGTTAAGGACTTGGATGTGTGTCCTCAGTTCAAGTGGTTCATAATTTGGATGTTGGAAAGCTATTTTTATTTTATGATAGTGGTTGTTGTTTAGTGTTCTTGATGAACAGTGTAAAGATAAGTATGATTTATAGAGACAAAGTTGTTCATATTGATGTCATGATATTTCATGTTGCTTGCTGATGTTTCTTTATTGTGTCATATTCATGTTGCTGGATAAAATTGTATTATATGATCAAAATTGAATATTTTCATGTGGTATGTTGATGTTTTTAATGTTGGTAAAATGGTTAGTGCTCCCCTTGGGATTTGTGACAAGGGACTAACTGTCTCTTGTGGATTCTATAAGTCTAGTGGTTGTATCATGTATTAAAAGGTTGATCTTTTGGTGCAACATAAACCATACTTGTAACAAGTGGTATTAGAGCTTGGTAATAGTTTATAATCCCTTTAGGTAATCCTTAGGGACAGATTGTTGGAAAAATGGTCAGCTCTCCCCTCGGGATTCTTAAAAAGGGTCTTACCGCCCCTGTGGATTCTATAAGTCTAGTGGCTATATCATGCATTGAAAGTTTGATCTTTTGAGGCAACATAAATGACATTTTTAACACTTAATTGTTCTTGGGTGACATGGTGGCGTAGCATGTTGCAAAGGACCGTGGCATGATTTATGGATCTGGAGTTTATTTGAGGATGTTTTTATGGATAATTTTTGTCTTATCTAACATTCAATGGATCACATTGTGTATTGATTTGTATTGAATTAATATTTTGTAATTAGGTCCCTCACCGACCTAGTTGAGATAAATTGATGTAATGTATATAAAGATATAATCATTTGTGATTGTGAAGGTTTGTAATAGAATGTGAGATGTTGATAGAAGAGGTATGAGTGGAATATGCAATTGAGGAAGAGATTTGATGTACTTCAATATTGGAAGCATTTTGGCATATTAGAGATATTTTTTGTAATTCCTAAGTTTGGATAGTATGTCCTTTATTATTTAAGATCAGAGATTATTTTAAGGCATTGAGCCTTCCTTTGGATTGAAGCCCTTGTTGTAATTGAGCAGTGAGCTCTAGGAAGTGTGCATGAATGCATGTCCATTCCCCTTTGTAATAATCCTAATAGGGTATAACACTTTTAATAAAGTACATTCATATTTTGGGTTTGATCCCCACTTTGGTTTTCCCTTAACAAGGTTTCCATGTCAAAAATCTTGGTGTTATGTGTTGATTACCGTGTTCATGTTTATCATTTAGATATGTGATTATGTTGGTAATTTGGTTAAAGATCTTAAGTTTTTGGTCGTAACTAATTCACCCCCCTCTTAGTCGTGTGTGCTACATTAATTATAGCACAAATTTCCTTAGACTCCAACCCTAAGGAAGACTCACTGTCTTACAAACATAGATCAGAATACAATCTGATGAATTTTTGAACTGTATAGTAGCATATAATTATGCCTTGATCAGTTCCATTAAAGTACAACATTATCTCTGATGATATTCTCTCTAACTCCTTCAGATGAGAAATTCAACCTTCACTAAATATTCACAACTCCTTCACAAGGAATCACTAGTGTCCATGATCAATTATTCTCTTGTGCAACCATGATCTTTTCCCTAATTCATCAACCCTTTTATTAAGAACAAGTC
Organism: Thuja plicata; assembly: GCA_018584345.1. Taxonomy (NCBI): domain Eukaryota; kingdom Viridiplantae; phylum Streptophyta; class Pinopsida; order Cupressales; family Cupressaceae; genus Thuja; species Thuja plicata. The sequence goes on along the minus strand of MU228316.1, from coordinate 3,972,688 downwards.
GGCAAAAACCTAACTTTAAATTTTTATCTTACAATGCCAAAATAAATGATCCTAATCAAATCATGTCAGCCAAACATATCTTAGATCCTTCATAACCACCTCAAGATCATAAATCTTCCATAAAACATCTTACTGATCTCCTATAAAACATTTTACTGATCAAGTTGGCCAAGAACATAAGAAAACTTATCACCAACTTGAAATCCCCTTCAAATCACATCACCTTGATCTATGTAGACTGCCAACTCATCAGGAACATAATCCAAGAATATCCTTAGGCATCATGAAGTTCAAACAGACAACTAAATCCATCCTAGCTAACGAAGTTGTTAGCATTTTATGCTATACCCCTAAAAAATTGTCACCTTCCTTTGTAACACTTGAAAATGCCTTGAATACCTTCAAAATCATGAACCCTTTGAATGGAAGAAACATCACCATGTCTTAAACATATTCATAGCTACACAACCAAATATCTCAACCTATGTATGTGCGTGAACCAATCTCTGCAACTCTATTACACTAAAATATAATAAAGTAGCCAGTCACCATCTGTGATCTCAAAACTTACTCAAATCATCATGTCAACTCTTGAAAAATGACATGGACCTAGTAAATAATATCTACATAATACCATGAGGTGCACAAATCCTCATCCTTGGTAACCATTCCTCACAATACCTCTGAACATACCGTTCCTATGGCAAAACCACTTAACAAATATGTTGACATCAATGACAACACATCCAAACTTTCCAACAATCCCCCCCCTTTGGAATTGACAGAAACATGTGATGGAAAAATAAGTAATAAAATCATAAACCAACAATCTCCATCGCATAAATATAATCAACAATACTATCATAAATTTCCATAGTTATCTTTCAAAGTCTCTCCAACTCATCTTCCTTCAGGATCTCTCTATCTTTGCTCCCCCTAGAAGAAAGCTTACCTTGGTTCCACTCTGATTTCATACTCTTCTCTCCATCAGTTACCCCCCCTTAGATACACACTCTTCTTCTTAACTGAGGTTATTTCTTATGTGCAAGTATATAACTCATTTTTCACATGCTTTTCTCCCCCTTTGACATCAATGAAAAAGGTACATCTCTGCCCTAAGTTTCTATGATTAATCATGCTCTTCTCTCCCTTACTTTTAACTATGTATTACCATGCTTACTACTCACCCTGATTATTAGCCTCCAAAACAACAATCCATCTTGAATGATATCTCCCTGAAGGGCATTGGATTGATGCAATCTTCTACATCTTAGTTCTAATTAGGAGGGGTGATTACCCCAAACTTTCTCGCTAGATTTGACTCTTTTTCAGAATTATCCATTTTCTATATCTTTGAATCATTTCTATGCTTTTGTCTTTATCTTCTCTTTTCCCTGTTCATCTTTTTGTGTTCCTTTGTCATTTTTACCTTTCCTCCCCACTTTCTGCTTCTTACCCTCACTATTCTTCTACACATTGTTTTCCATTTCTACTGAACCACATTTGTTTACTTTCATATTTCTGCAATGTTTGGCAATATGTATAGATATTTTCCCTTTTGATCACATTGACATATTAATTTTTCCCTTTTGACAACATCATTCATCTTTTTTCACACCACTATATGTGCTTGAGGAACGATTATGCCTTCTAAATCTAGGGAAATTATTTTTCTTTCTACAATCTACAACTTTATGACCAAACTTTCCACAAGAAAAGCACTTACCATTGAATTTATGAGGTTTATATAGTATAGAATTTTTTTCTTCTTATTCTTGTTCTTCTTTCTTTTAGTTTTAGGCTTGTCTTTACTAGATTTAGAACTTTCTCCTTTCTCAAGTCTAAGACCATTGTTGTTCAATGAGTTCCTCTGAATTTCAAGAAATGAATGAAGTTTGGATACCTTGATTCTGAGCTTCTCCACATGTTCTTTTGTAATCACAATTTCTTCTTCAATATCTTTAGTCCAATCATCATCAATTGGATCAACCTCTGATATTAAGAAAATTTGATCTTGAGCAATCCTTCTCCTAGTATGAAGGCCCTTGTTTTTGTCACCAATAATCTGATTCTTTGCATGATTCAGTCTCACATAACTTGGTGTCTTCTTCTTTATCATAAGATTTTGTGCTTCCTCTTATCCAATTGTGTACGTATCATCATTAGTATTCACTATGATACTAGGAGCTTGGGTTTGAATTTGTTGTATTTGTCTCTAATTTCTGCTTTCATTCTAATCATCAAAATCAATTCCACTTGACCTGGATAGATTCTCAAGGATTTCATCCACCTTCACATTGGCACTCTCTACTAGCTTCTTCAACCTCTTGTTGTAACAGATATATGCCTTACTTTTTGTAGAGTAGCCAAGTAATATACCTTCATCACTCCTTGAATAAAAATTTCCTATGTCCTCATCTCTTTTTTTGTAGCATTTACTACCAAAAATTATAAAGTACCTGAATGTAGACACACTTCTACACACAATTTCATAAGGTCTCTTACTTGTTCCTCCTTTTATTTGCACTCGGTTCAGAGTGTATACTTCATTGCTAACTGATTCTCTCCAAAACATGTGTAGAACATTCCTCTCAAGCATCATAGTCCAAGCATTATCTAGAACTAATCTATTCTTCCACTCCACCACTCCATTCTATTATGGGTTCAGTGGAGCATAAAATATCTCCTTATTCCATGCATATCACAAAAAGTATTCATCTTACTCGATGTAAATTCACATCCTCTATTGGATCTCAAACATTTCAGCTTCAACCCTATCTCATTCTCAACCATAAACTAGAAGATCTTTAACTTGTTAAAATATTATGAATTCTCATTCAAGAAGGTCACCCATACCATCCTTGAGTAATCATTAAAGAGAAAAATAAAGTATCTGTCAAGTTTCAAGCTTTTTTGTCTTAGCAAAACCACACAAGTTAGTATGAACAAGATCTAACAATCCATTATATTTTTAGATTTGGAATGTAAAATAACTCTTGTCTTCTTACCCAACTGACATTCCTTACAAGTAATATTTGTAGGCTTCTTTACCTTAAGAAAATATCTAATAGTAGAAGTGTTAGTCCCGAAAGGAGGCAAGCACAACTGAGAGGGGGGAGGGGGAGGGTGAATCAGTTATACACACCTAAGCACTTTTAATTTCACTTAACCACTTAGATCTAAAAGATAAAAAATAATGAAAGATCCACAAATTATAACATAAAACACTAAGATTTGTTCTTGAGGAAACCCGGTTAAGGGAAAACCCAATGGTAATCAAACTCACAAGATGAATGTACTCTGCTAAAAGTACTACCCGATTAGGAGCAAAATAGAGAACAAATGATGCACAAGAAACCATAGTCTTACAAGCCAATCTATAGGCTAACTATTTAGAGCTCACTTCTCACAATACAATCACAAATCTAGCCCTCAGTCGGGTTCACCGATCTATCTTCAATTACATCAGGGTGGACATACAGTCTATTACAACAGAACTAACAAATAGCATCTCCAATGCCAATACAATTCCAATGAAGTACAAAATCTTCCTTAAATGAATAATACAAGTATGAGAAATTCTCCTTACATTCACACATCTCTCTTTTCAATTACAAAATGATCTCTCATTTATACCGATTACAAAGAATAATCATCCACTAGGTCGGCTAAGACCTATTATAATAAAATATATAAACATTATTCTCAAACTCCAAAGCAATCCAAATCAAGTCAGATAAGACTTAGATAGGACCCAAATATTCAACCATGAACACTATAGTGTTTCACCAAAGAAGCATCAAGAATCACAATATGTTACTCCATCAAGTTGGCTAAGACCTAAATGAAGAAATGCCAACACACTACCAAAATAGAAAATCCGATCACCTCAAACAGTGTAGTCCAACAAAATAATAATCACATGATCCAAGAACACCAACAAGAAACATGAATACCATCCAGAAAAAAATCCAAACCCATCTTCATCTTTTTTCAACAAGAACAGTAAAATACTAAACTCTATCAAAACAAAAGATAGATTGTCATGCTCTGAATATGAACAAGACTCGCTATGAACACAATGATAAGGAACTATGTAACCACTATCTTTTCAACCTCTGAAACATCAAACCAAAGACATATCGAACCAAATACTCATCCACTATACATAGGAACACTATAACATCAACAACCAACAACTCGATCATACCTCACTCAAACTGTCATCCAAACTTTTGTGAACCTCTGTAGATCAAATATAGACACGTTTGAACAATACCTCATGATTACAACTCAAGATCTTGAATATATCACCTTAACAACTAAAATATTCTTCACTGTACATACTGAACATACTATCTGAAATAGAAATTAGTATGTTGACATCAATGAAAAAACATTAATGTCAGCATACCCAAATACCAAACTTTGACATACTCAACAATCTTCCAAAAATCTCCCCTTTAGAATTGATGGTACATGCGAAGTGAAAAAGTGATCAATGCACAAATACATTAATATATCTACTTGATCACTTTGAATATCCATCTTCAACATAATCTATCCCAAGCATAATCACCTTTGTTTTTCACACAATCTCTCCCCATTTTCCATCAATGGAAAAGGACCAAAGACATAGAAAAAATAACCGAACTCACCTCCAAAGGAAAAAAAAAAAAAAAATCTCAGTACCAAACCATAATAATCATAAGAGTGCTCCCCCTAAGGAGTAGACCCCAAACTCATCAATCTAGTGAATGATATTTTGATAGGTTTTCTGGACTGATGTCATCCTCAACATCATTAGTTCTAATCAGGAGGGGATATCACCCCAAGCTTTTCCCTGAGATACACAAATGTATCCTTTAGCAAATGATTTGTAAAGATATCAACAATCTATTCCTTAGTAGACATAAATTATAGTTTCACTTCCTTTTCACTACCTTTATCCCTCAAGACATGATACTTAATATAAATATGCTTTGTCTTTGAATGTAACAGAGTATTCTTTGAGATATTTATAGCACTGGAGTTATCACAATGAATAAAAATAGGCTCATCAATGTTTATCCTTATATCCTTCAGCATTTGCTTCATCCAAACAGCTTGATTATAGTTTATTACAACAACAACATACTCAGCCTCAACAATAGATAGAGAAATATGATCCCGCTTCTTACTAGTCCAAGAAAATAATCTCTTACCCAAAAAGAATGCACCTCCACTAGTAGTTTCCCTATCATCCACATTACCTACCCAATCAACATCAGTGTATGCACATAGAGTAAAGGAAATAACTTCCATCTGTGAATATCCTTTGCATACCAATATTTATTTGTTATGAACCACCTTACCATCTTCATTAAGCTTTTTTTTGAATACCCATTTAGTACCAATCACATTTTTATCAATAGGTCTAGGAATAAGAATCCAAGTCTTGTTCTTCTCAATATGATCAATTTCTTCTCTCATACAACTCACTTCATTACATTCTTATTTTATATCTTTAGGATCAAATTTAGATGAAAAACATATTTCATCCTTAGCAATTCTTCCTCTAGTTTGAACACCTATATTCTTATCACCAATAATGACATATTTAGAATGATTAATACTTACATATCATGTATTTTTTGGTGTAGGTTGTGTAGCAGACCCTTTAGTGTCAATACCCACATAATTTTCCACAGGTTCTTTCTTCTTTTCCGTTCCATCCTTATTTTGATTTTGCACTTCCATATTCTGATTATCTTCTTCAACTATGTCCTATCAGAAAGTTCTTTCTGATGTTTGCACATTCTCATCAAATCTGACATTTTCACTTTCAACAATCTTATTTAGTTAGTGGTTATAACATTTATATGCTTTTCTCTTTGTAGAATATCCAAGCAATATTCCTTCACCACTTCTAGGATCAAAATTTCCAGTATCCTCATCTCTCTTAATATAGCATTTACTTCCAAAAATTCTAAACTATTTCACTATAGGAATATGACCATACTATAGTTCATAAGGAGTCTTATCGGCTCCCTACCTAATCTATACTCGATTCAAAGTATATACTGTGGTGCACACTACTTCTTTCTAGTAGATATGTGAAACGTTTCCTTCAATCATCATAGTCTTAGATGTGTCTAGGAGAGTCCTATTCCTTCTCTCTGCAACATCATTATGCTATGGGGTTCATGGAGAATAATTATGTCTCTTTATCCCATGTTCTTCAAAAAATGTATAAAAATCACCAAATGTAAATTCTCTACCTCAGTCTGATCTTAGGTACTTTAATCTTTTTCCAAAGTCTGTTTCTAAAATCATCTTGAATATCTAAATTTTTTGAAGAGCTTATAATTTCTCTTTCAAAAATGTAACCCACATCATTCTTGAATATTCATCAATAAATAGCATAAAATATCTTTCACCATAATAGCTTCTTGTCTTAGTAGGACCACATAGATCTGTATGTACCAAATCCAACAATCCATTTGAAGAGTAGGTCTTATTCTTGGAAGTATATCTAGTACGTTTACCCAATTGAAATTCTTTGCACATGTTGATAGGGCTTCATCAATTTAGGAAAATCTCTTACATCATTAGTAGTGCTAACTTTCACCATATTATCAAAGTTCACATGAAAAAATATTCTATGCCATAACCAACTGTCATCAGTCTTAGCAATCAAATATTTATTCTCAATAGTTTTCAAATGAAATAGATTACCAACAGTTTGTGTACCTAATACAATAAGCTTTCCTGTACTTCTAGTGGTCTTACAGATTCCATCCATGAATTCCAATTTGTAACCTTTATCCAATAGATTTCCAACACTCAACAAATTATGACTTAAAACTTCAACATACAAGACATCATCAATACCTTTTTTACCATCAAGAGTGATAGATCCTTTTCCTTTAATCAAATAGGGAGCATTGTTACCAAATCTAACAACACCGCCATCATAGTCCTCAAGATTAAAAAATATAATCCTTATCACCAGTCATATGATGTGAAAATCCACTATCAATGACCCATTCATGTCTTTTAATAACCCGTGAAACTAATGCTTTTTCTTCATTAGCATTATCTTCTTTAATAGAAATAAACACAATTTCTTCCTCACTAGCAACAAATTCATCATTAGTCACACCTTCTTCAGTAGCATAAAAAAATTTATGACCCATAGGATGATATTTCTTAGACTTGTCTCTAATATCCTTGAAGTTTTTGTGCAGACATATAGATGAAATATGACCAATCTTATTACAATTGAATAATTTCAAAGTTAACTTTCCTTCATACTTACGAGAGCCCTTAGGTAGTCTTCTCATAATAAAATACCTTCAAGTTCATCAATATTCCTTTCTTTACCTCCATGATCTCTTCCCAATATTTAGCATAGTGTTTGAATTTTATCTTTGTAGAGCTTTCTCCTTGGTCATGCTTAGTCACACTGGATTTAAATGTAGTCTCAACCTTTGAAAGTTCCTTACCAAGTGTAGTCATCTCATAGGAAAAAGTCTACCTGTCAAAGCTTCTCTTGAAATGTCTCTTATAGTTCTCAATTCCTCAATAGAAAAAAATTTCTCACTGTAACATGCAAGCAAGGATCTTAGAATCTTGTATACAACTTTATTGTCTGTCAAGGTACCACCAAAACATCTAATTGCACAAAATAGATCATTTACTCTATGAAAATAGACTAAGGTAGTTTCACCTTCACTCATCTTCATATCTTCATATTTTTCTTTTAATCCCTGCAACTTATCTTTCTTAACATATGTGTCACCTTCATAAATAGTTTCAAATTTTTTCCATACCTCATGTGCAGTCCTTAATCCATAAATGTGAGAATATTCTAAATCAGATAAGGCACTAATCAAGGTTTTCCTTGCTAACATGTTGTCCTTGAATTTATTATTTTTATCTATAGTAGCATTTGATAGATCATTTGGAATAGCATAAGACTTATTTATGATCTGCCAATATTCATCTTCTGTTCCCATGCATATCAGGTAGGTAGTCATCCGATCCTTCCAAATTAGGCAATTTTTTCCATCAAACTTTGGACATCTCCTTTCTTATACATGCCATGATGGATCTACTTTAAGTGGTCAAGTTTATTCAAAAGAACTCAGCTCTGATACCAATTTTTAGGCCCAAAAGGAGGAAAGAACAATTGATAGGGGGGGGGGGTGTGAATCAGTTGTACACACCTAAGTAATTTTAATTTCACTTTAGCTACTTAGATCTAAAAGATAAACAATAATGCAAGATACAAAACATATAACATAAAACACTAATATTTTTTCTTGAGGAAACCCAGTTAAGGGAAAACCCCAGCGGGAATCAAACCCGCAAGATGAATGTACTATGCTAAAAGTACTGCCCAGTTAAGAGAAAAATAAAGAACAAAGGATGCATAAGAAACCACAAGCTTATAGCCCAATCTACAGGCTCACTTCCCAGAGATCACTACTCACAATACAATCATAGATCTGGCCCTTAGTCAGATTCACTGATCTATCTTCAATTACAACAGGGTGGACATACAATCCATTACAACATAACTAACATATAGTATCACCAATGCCAATCTAGTTCCAATGAAGTACAAAATTTACCTTAAATGCAGAATACAAGTATCAATAATTTTGCTTTCATTCGTACATCTCTCTCTCTATTTTCAATTACAAAATGATCTCTCATTTATACCAATTATAAAGAATAATGAGCCACTAGGTAGGCTAAGATCTATTACAATAAAAGATATAAACATTATGCTCAATCTCCAAAGAAATCCAAATCAAGTTGGATAAGAGCTAGATAGGACCCAAATATTCAACTATGAACACTATAGTGTTTCTCTAAAGCAACATCAAGAATCAAAACACATTACTCTATCAAGTCAGCTATGACCTAAATGAAGAAATGCCAACACACTACCAAAACAACAAATACAATCACCTCAAACAATGCAGTCCAAAAAATGATCATCAAACAATCCAAGAACACCAACAAGTAGAATCAATACCATGTAGAAAAAAATCCAAACTCATATTCATCTCTGATCAACAATAACACTAAAATAGAAAACTCTATCACAACAAAACATAGCTTGTCATACTCTAAATCATGAAAAACACTAGCCGTGAACACAATAATAAGGAACCATATAACCCAAAAAATTTCAACCTTTGAAACATCAAATCTAATACATACTGAACCAAATACTCATCTATTATACATAGGAACACTGTAACAATATCAACCAATAAATTGATCAGACCTCACTCAAACTGTCATCCAAACTTGTACGAACCTTTGTAGATAAACTATAGACATGTTTTAACAATACCTCATGATCCCAACTCAAGATATTTAATATATCACCTGAACAACTGAAATCTTCTTCACTGAACATACTGAACACATTGTCTGAAACAAAAATTAGTATGTTGACATCAATGACAAAACATTAATGTCAGCACACCCAAGTACCAAAATCTGACATGCTCAATAATCTTCCAACAAGAAGTAGAACTTATAGCAACAATGTTATCAAAACTTTCATGAAATAACCTCTTATTCCATAACCATCTTTCATCTATTTGATAAATCAAGCATCTTCTCAGAATAGTATCCAAATGAAATAAGTTACCTTTGTCTTGGCTCTTGTTTCTATCTCTATCCTAGAGTTGTTCAAGATCTTGCATGTGTCATTCTTTAAATGCAGGTCATACCCTTTGTCCATGAATTCCCAACACTTAGAAGATTATGTTTCAAACCTTCAAAATATTGTACATCATCAACATTACTCTTTCCATCTAGGGAAATAGATCCTCTTCATTTGATCATACCTCTAGAATTATCTCCCCATCTTACTATATCCCCATCATACTTCTCAAAAATCACAAATTTTATCTTATCTCCAGTCATATTATGAGAGAAGCCACTATCTATCACCCAATAATCCTTTTTGACGTAGGAGCATCTTAGGATCTTGGTAATCTTACATCAACCAAAAATATTTCCTTCTTGTTTATTTTTTGTTCTGTTCTAATTGGGCAATTTTTAGTGATTTGTGTGGCAGTCAATTTGTGCTTGTTATTTTGTGTTGCGGTCATAAAAAAATGTTCTTGGCTTCATCTTTCAGCTCATCCTATGATCTCACCTTATTTGGTTTCATCGCGCATAAGTTATCACAGATTCTTTGTGTATTTGTCATGTTCTTCATTTCTCAGTTGGTGGCTGGGTTTTCTAACCATTTCCCGATCTTCTGGTTGGTTTTTCTGAGCGTGATCAAGGTAGATCATTTTTTATGTTTGAGGCTGACATTGTTATGTGATTGCATCTCGTAAATCTTTCTTTGGAGGTTGTTCCTAAAGATTTGGGTCCTGACCTATTTGTTGTAATACGTTTTCTCAATTATTGGTGAATGTAATCTTTTAAAGGCAGACTAGCTGTTGTGATGGATTTATAAGCTTATGTACTTGTTCCTAATGGGAACGATGATCTCATAAGATTATTTGTCTTAGCTTGGGTAGGATTTGGAGGAATTTTAGTGTAATCAGGCCTGTGTGCTTGACATGCATGACTGACATGTGAAATAACATATTGCAGATCTATTGTAAATGATTTATGATGATAATAAAAGGTTGAATCTCTTATTTTTGTTCTTTCTTTCTTCCATTGTGTTATATTGGCTGCAATTTTGGACAGATCTCCTTGAGGTTTCTCCATCCTTGACTGAGCCATGTGGTATCAGAGCATGGTTGATTTGGTTGAGTATAAGGTCTAACAAGATTGAGTGTGAATGAGGTGGAGATTCTTGTGTTGGTATATCCTAGTTCTTGACTTATGAAGCCCAAGACCTACTGATCATGAGGTAAAAAAGTGAAGATCTAACTTGCAATAAGAGAGGAATTATGCAAGGTGGAGAGGAAGGGTTTATTGCTGGTTGTTGAGAGTTTAAGGCATACCGATTGGAGGTAGGTTGCTTGTGTATCTATAGATCACTTGTTGGAGAATCATCTTGTAACAGATCACCAGTTGAAGAGATAGTTGCACCCGAGCATTGGAAGATGTCGCCTAGAATAATGAAAGCTAGAAGGATATAGAAAATGATGGAAGACTTCAGAGTTGAGATGAGGAATGAGATAAAAAATGTGTTGACTAGATTGAGGAGGAATCCTAAGATTGAAGAAGAATATGAGGAGTTTTATGAAGATCTTGAGATAGTAGATGTTGAGATCCCTGCAGATGAGGAGATATTGATGAGAGTTGTGGCACAAGTAAGTAAAATTTAGAGGATGGATGTTTCTACTTTCACTGGTTCATTTCATCTTGAGGATTTGATAGATTGGATTGGAGACTTAGAAGACTACTTTGAGCTTGAAGAAATCAGAGATCCATAGAGGGTTAGGTTGGCATAGACTAAGTTGAAGGGTTATGTTGTCTTATGGTGGAAAGAATTGAAAAAATATAGAGAAGAACATGGTGAGACATGTTGGTTCCTAGATAGGTTTTACACTTCAAAACCAGTAGTACACTCTTCAAAACATTCTAACTATAATCTCACTCCAATTATCAAATTATTAAGAGGACTGGACTCCCTTTAATGCCTTTGAATACACACTAAACCCCGATTTGGCATTAACACAAAGCAGAAATGTCACAGAAGACTCAAAAATAACAAAGAGAATGCTACTAGAAGGGATAATTATATAGTGATCCTCAACTTTCTTGGACCATGACATTGGGTTAGGAAAACAACAACATAAATAAAAAAGTAAAGATATGTATTGAGTTTTAATAACTTTGTAGTAAGATCAACATGGATATGTAGAACCACACACCTGCAAAACCCACCAAGATTAAGACTAGTGTCTTATCCTATTGGGAAATGGAGTCATAAGAGATACACCATTTTACAATAGAGTATAATCTATAGCATATGATCTAAGATAATTTCTTTACAATATCCTTCAATAGTAATACTAGCTCAGCCTACTTATTACAATCCCTGGATAACCTTGTCAAATCTGAAACCCCTTTCAAGCATTTAATAGAAGACAAAACACCTCCTATAAATATTTAATTGACCCCTTGGATCAAAGCATGAAATAAATATTACATACATCATACAAATTAACTTAATAAATAAAACCATTGATTCTTCTCATTCAAAACATGACAAAATAATACACTGGAGAGATTTGAACCAACACTATATTTATATAAAATGCCCGTGGTATCTCTATCATACAATAACAATAAAACTATAGGCTTCAAGACTACAAGGAAAATAAACACTATCTTAAATACAAGGTGTTTTTATAGGGTGTCTCATAACCAATAAAATCTCACTACTGGAACCTAAAAATTTGAAACCCTTACAACAGAGAAAAGACAGTATATATAGGAGAGAAACCCTATAGATTACATCCTTTGACATTTATCCTTCCATCAAACCCTAATCTCAACCATCAAAGTCTCTGGAAGAAAGCCACTTATTAACATAATGGATAAGGATCACCAAAAAACTAGTTAGGGCTTCAAAATATCTGCTACTCAGAAGAAAAGCCAGGCCTGTCAACTCAAAACATCAATGTGACACGAGCTATCCAAAATATCTAAAATCTACCGTGCACCCTGAAAGAAATTATGTCAACCCAGACATCTGAGCTCATCCATATACCTCTCAATTACTTGGAATATAGATCCACAACCATAAAAAACCTAAAAATCAAAGTAAATTCAAATACAACCGTTCTTAATGGTCACACAGGCATGCCAACAACATCTAATGACTCACATTTAAAAACAAATCCCACTTTAAAAACCAGTCGTTGGATCTCTTTTAAAACACCTAGGCATCAAGTAAAAAGGTAAATTGATCCCGTTCATCCCTTCAGTAACCACCATGTGGCAGGCCTTGATTGGCCCTTAGAAGCCACCTGTTCACTACCCTAGCACTATCGACCGACAACCCAGGACAAGTGTCATCATAACCTCCTTGCATCTTTCTTTGCGGGATCAAAAATACCATATGGGCCCTCTTTAACCTCTCTTAGTGTCGCCTTCCTTACCTTTCATACCATGCATCACCATCTCACAATCCCATGAAATTTCTCTCTCCACTTCCATCTGATCACAGGATCATGAGGCTCCACCATCTGTTAGCTCTGGGCCTGCCTCTTCATTTCCTTCATCACCTTAGCCTTGAAACTCATTACACTCTCACTATCCCAAGATGACATTATCTCTATGTCCTCACCCTTCATAGGATAGAGATGAGACACTACCTATCCACCTCGGCCCTACCTAACTACATTTCCGCCTATGTAATGTGGTACCAGCTGATTCACTGCCACCTCTTCAACATGTCACACCATCACAATCTTGCAACCTTTCTATGTCCTAGTCAATCTCTTCATGAGATCACAAGAATCTGACACCTGGCACCCTGCATACTTATTCATCTCACTTCTCGGTAGGCCCACAATGCCATGCATCATCACCTCGCTATTCCGCACTGCTTCTCTCCTATGTCACCTTTCTTGGTGGGATAAAGATAAATTTCCACATGTCCTCCTGGGCCCACTACATTCCTCTTGTCTTCCTCATTTTTTCTATGACCCATTTTGTAATCTCGCACTCCTGGGCTATTTCTCTCTGCTGAACAATCTCTTCATGGGATTGTGAGGATGTGTCACCTATCCACTTACCTGACCACGATCCCACCAAAATTCCCCCCACTAACCGCCATCCGACCGCCACTTAACTGCCCGATCCATCAAGTTGTCTGCCAAAATTCGCATGCCTTTCAGCACTTAACAACTTCACGTTGGGGTTAAAAACATTAAGTAACACCCTGACATGACCAATGTGGGACAAATGCCCTAATGAATTTCTTTTAAAAACAAAGGCGCATACAAGGTGCCATGGATTCTGATCACTTACCTTGTTTGTAGAGGCACGAAGAAGACCCAAGGCATACTAAGATGACTACCACCAACCCTCTGGAAGGTATGAAACCCAAAAAAGAGGCCCAAAGAACTGTCTACAAACTGGAAATCCACAGTCAAAAGAAGGAAACCTCTACAAAAAATGACATATTTCTCTAAAAAATGAGAGTACCACCAAGAAAAAATTCACTAGATGGAGGGTGATGGTTGCTAGGTTCAAATCTAAATTCATTCACGAGGATTATGAATTAGAGTTGTTCAAGAAATTGTGGAAATTTAGGCAGAAAGACATGAGTGTGGAAGAATATAAAGAGGAATTCTATAAGATGACTATTAGATCTAGTCACAAAGAGGTATCTAAGGAGAAGGTGGCTAGGTACGGTAATGGTCTTAGATTTAACATTCAGCATGAGTTGAGTATGTTGAGGATTTCTACTATTGAGGATGCTGATCAGTATGCATTAAGGCCAGAAGATAAGTTGAAGAGAAGACAAGGTAACCTTAGAGGAAAAGAAAAGCAAGTTAGACACAATGGAAAAGAGAAGAAAACCATTGAAGTTGAATTTGATCCAAGAATACCTAGAAGTGGGAATGGTAGTAAGGAATTCAAATGTACTTGTTTCAAATGTGGTGGCATAGGACATAGGGATTTTCAATGTTCTAAATGATCTAGTAAGAACATGGGTATATAGAATCTTATGGAACATGCAGAACAAACTACTGGTGAAGTTGTGTAAAATGAAGTTGAACTTGACATAGGAGAGTCACTTATGCCTAGGAGAGTTATGTTGAGTAAAAAGGATGCTGGACCTTTACAAAGGAGGAATTTTTTTAGGACTGTTTACAAATCAGGAGGAAAGTGTTGTAAGGTTTTTATGGATAGTGGTAGTACTGAAAACATAGTATCAGAAGATATGGTTCAGACGCTTGGAATGAAGAGGCTTAAACATCCTTTTCCTTATGGGATAGGTTGTTTTTTAGATGATCATATGGTGGAGGTAAAAGACAAATGTTTGGTTTACTTCGGTATTGGACCTTATAGAGATGAAGTGTTATGTGATGTGGTGTATATGAGTACTTGTCATGTTCTATTAGGAAGACTTTGGAAATTTGATAGAGGATCTATTCATGCTTACCAAAGAAACTTGGTCACAATAGAGAAGGTTGGAAAAAAGTTGAATTTAGTTCCTTTGAAGGAAGTAGAAGGGAGAATTGCAAGGAATTTGAGTATGGTAAAGAGTTATTATTTAGAGAAGCAAAGTAAAGAGGTTAGTATGGATCAAAAGGAGGATCTTAAAGGTAAATCTGATAAAGGTAAGTTGGTATCTGACTATAATAAGGGTTAAGTGGAGCCACATAAAACCTTGGTTGTTTAACATTTGAAGGTTTGTAACAGAGGTAGATCAATTTTTCAAAATGGAAGATGTTGTAATCTGAGCTTTGGTTTTGATAGAAGACATGATAGAGTGATTACAGAGATGAGTAAGTTAATGGATCTAACATAGAAGAGTGGAGAGGTATAAAGTCAGAGAGTTGCAGATAAAGAGGATGTTTGGATTAGAAACAAGCATGGGATTTATGTTCCACATATTTTCAAATGTTCATAAGTTTCTCTTATGGAACATTTTATTTACTTGGGGTTTTTTTTATGTAGGATCATCTTAGGATCTGGGTAATCTTGCATCAACCAAATATATTTTCTTCTTGTTTTTTTGTTGTTTTGTTCTAGTTGGGAAGTTTTTGGTGTTTTGGGTAGTGGTTGATCTGTGCTTGTTCTTTTTTGTTGTGGTCGTGACAAGATGTTATTGGCTTCATGTTGGAGCTTATCCTATGATCTCACCTCATTTGGTTTCATCATGTGTAAGTTATGGAAGATTCTTTGCATATCTTTCTTGTTCTTGAATTCCCAGTTGGTGGTTGGATTTCCTGACCATTTCTCTTTCGATCATTTTTTTAAAGTGTGATTGTGCCAGCTCATTGTTATATTTGAGGCTGCCATTATTGTGTGATCGCATCTCTGAAATATTTATTTGGAGGTTATTCCTAAATATTTAGGTCATGACCTATTTGTTGTAATATTTTTTCTCAATCCTTGAAAAATGTAATATTTTCAAGGCCAAATAGATGTTGTGATGGCTTTATAAGCTTATGGACTTGATACTAAGGGGTAGGATGATCTCATAAGATTATTTTTCTTAGCTTGGGTATGATTTGGAGGGTTTTGAGTGTAATCATGCATGTGAGCTTGTCATGTATGAATAACATGTGAAACAACATGTTGCAGATCTATTGTAAATGGTTTTGATGATAATAAAATGTTGAATCTCTTATTTTTACCTTTTGTTCTTGTTTTATTCCATTTGGTTATATTGGCTACAAGGTTGGACCGATCTCCTTGAGGTTTCTCCATCCTTGATTGTGTCACTTTTTGACAACTTGAGAATCTAGGGGTTTCTCTTCAACAACACAATCATTAGAACTAGAAGGCATAGAATATTTAGAATTGGAATCATTTTCTTTAATATCAATGAAAGAACTAGTAGATTTAGGATCATCAAACTTAGTACCTTCTTCCTTGACAACAATGAATGAGCTAGTAGGAATATAATTTGTAAGCCTAGTATCTTCATATTTGATAGTATAGAAAGTGGATTCATCATCATCCTTATCAACTATACCAGATTCATCATCAGAAATACCTTCATCATCAGTAGCAGAAACAAAGTAACATTTATTCACAATAGTGGGTCTAGTCTTCCATTTCTTATCTCTCTCTGGACATCTAGAATCAACGTTTCCTATCTTATTTCATGAAAAACATTTGAGAGGCAACTTTCCTTTGTACTTACCAGTATTATCTCTAGGTACTCTCTTTGTAAATACCGCTTCCAACCTTTCAAGTCCTCTTCCTTTTTATTCCATTTCATTCCTCTCCTTCTCATATCTTTCCATCCTTTTATTTGGGTGTCTTTTACTTGGTTTTTATCTTTTCATGTCCTCCTAGGTATATTATCTTTCAATGCAGTCTCAACCTTACATAGTGTGTCACCAAATGTACTCAATTTAAAGGCAGTAATCTTACCAACCAAATTGTCTCTTATCACATTTATCACTATCCTAATCTCTTGAATGGATAAACATTTGTGACTATAGTCAAGGGTTAGTGATCTTAGCACTTTTGTAACAATTTAATTTTCTTCTAAGTTATATCTAACACATTCGATAACAGTCACAAGCTCATTTACCCTAAGTATGTATGAAGCAATATTTTCATCTTCACTCATCTTTAGAGTTTTATACTTTACATTCAAGATTTGCATCTTAGAAACCTTCACTTTCTTGTCTCCTTCATGCAAGGTCTACAACTTCACCCATATCTCATTAGCTATCTCCAATTCCATGACATTTCTCATTTCAGCATCAGATAATTCACTCAACAAGGCTTCCTTTTATATGATATTTTCTTTAGCACCTGCAATCTATTGTGGGGTAGTAGGGTTTGTAGGAAGAATGTAAGATTTCTTAGTAACTTTACAACAATCTTCATCAATGCATCTGAGATGAATTATCATGTGGCTCTTCCAAAAAGTGTAGTTGGATCCTTGAAACCTTGGACTATCCTTCTTGTATATTTCCATCTTCATATCTCCCTCAAGCATTTAAGCTTCCTTCAGGGGACCAAGATCTGATACCAATTGTAGGAAAATAAGGAAACAATAAACTGGGGGGGGGCTAAATCAGTTTCTCCAAAAACTCTGACTCTTTAAAAACCCTGAAACTCTTAACTTTGAAACCCTTATGCATAAAACTCTTATCTATGATTTATAATGAAACAAAAATGTATACACAAATAAGAAAACATCTACAATACATAAAAAAATATTTTTATTGTGGAAACCCAAATTAGGGTGAAAACTAGAGTGGGGTTTGAACCCACAATAAGACTAATATATTGTTATAAGTATAATATTACTACAAATGAGGAATGCACATACATTCAGATACACTTCCTAGAGCTCACTGCTCAAAATACCTTGGGCTCCAACCGTAAGGAAGACTCATTGTCTTACAGACACAAATCAAACTACAATCGGATGAATTTTTGAACTGTTTTGTTGTCTCTAATGATGCCTTGATCAGTTCCATTGAAGTACAATATGATCTCTTTTTCAGTTCCCTCTAACTCCTTCGGATGAGAAATTCAATCTTCACTAGATCTACATAATTTCTTCACAAGCAATCCCTAACATCTGCGATCAATTATTCTCTTGTACAACCATGATCTTTACCCTAATTCATAAACCCTTTTATCAAGAACACATTGGCAAAAACCTAACTTTCAATTTTCATCTTACCATGCCAAAATCAATGATCCTAATCAAATCATTTTGGAAATAACATATCTTAGATCCTTCATAACCACCTCAAGGTCATAAATCTTCCATAAAATGTCTTACCAATCGTCCATAGAATATTTTACTAATCAAGTCAGCCAAGAACATAAGAAAACTTATCACGACCTAGAAATTCCCTTCAAATCTCATCACCTTGATCAATGTAGATTGCCAAATCATCAGGAACATAATCCAAGAATATCCTTAGGCATCATTAAGTTCAAATAAACAATCAAATCCATCCCAGCTAATGGATTTGTTAACATTTTATGCTCTACCCCCAAGAACATTGTCACCTTCGTCTGTAACACTTAAAAATGGCTTGCAGACCTTCAGAATCATGAACCCTTTGAATGGAAGAGATATCACCATGTCTTAAAAATATTACCAGCTATATGATAAAATATCTTAACCTGTGTATATGTGCAATGTTAATCTCTATAACTCTATTACACTGGCAGACAGTAAAGTAGCTAGTCACCATATGTGATCTCATCACTTACTCAAATCATCATGTTAACTCCAAAAAATTGACACGGACCTAGTGAAAAATATCTAAATCATCTCATGAGGTGTGTGACTCCTCATCCTTAGTAACCATTCCTCACCATGCCTATGAACATATTGTTCCTCTGGAAAAACTGCTTAACGAAGATGTTTACATCAATGAAAACACTTCCAAACTTGCTAATAATTTCCACTGAGAACGATATGCTAGGTTGTCTGTCACAAATTTTATATGGTTTTGTTCCCATTTAAGATGTAATAATTCACTTGAATTGTAAACTAAATGAATTTGATCATTTCAAATTGGCTGAGTTGTGGTACTAAGATTTAGCTATAAAGGATGGAAAGGTCAAACCTGAGTTTAGGGTTTTAGTCGATAAAAAGTTGAATTTTTGGAATGAATTCCCTAATTTATTTGACAATGAAAAATGGGTAAGAATGGTGATGAACTGATTCCATGAAAAATTCCTATGGTTGGATCATTATCACTTGTTAACTAAGGAGGTAATGAAGATTGTAATAGGACTGAATGATACCGATGTTGTACCAAAGATCAAATATATGAAGGTGAAATATGACAAAAAATTACAAAGGCAGTATATGACGGAAGATCACTTATGGTCAATATGATACCTTACCTGATAGTAAGTTATTTAACTCAAGTCATTTGGAATATGGTGTATTACTTGAATAGATAAAATTTTATTTTTTCTATGACATTCTTTGTATCTCATGACATGGTTTTGAAAGGCACTGGCTATGATTTGTGCACACTCATCAAGGATCAATTTATTGACAACCTATAGTTAGTTAAGACAAGCAGAAATAATGTTGTATTTTGATTCAGAACACTATCAATATGTTTACTATTTTATTTATCTAACATTATAGTTGGACATGGATGTGTTCTCTGGTCTCTGGACATTCTAGTGGCTCACCAAATTGCAAAATGACTAAAAATCTATGAGGATGATCTTTACATAGATGTGTGTTTCACTAAATTTTTCATAGTTCTATAGCGTAAGATGCATAATAGGGATAAGACCCCTAAATTAGTTATTGATAAGTACAAAGATGACGTTACTTTCATTTTCATAACCGATAATTGTATAATGCTAGTGGTTCAACCAAGAATGCAATGGGTTCCAATGCTTGGTTATAAATTTTTTGAAGAATTGATTGAGAACTATGCTAAGGTACTTCTTTCCATTCCTATTGACACCTCAAAGAAGAGATTCAACACTAAAAAGAAAAATAAATGGAGATTCACAATAATAAAATAGAAAATAATGCTCAAAAGAATGTTGAAAATAATATAAAAGAGGTTAGAGCTCAAGTAGGTCTTTCAGAAGAAGAGTACACTAATATTAGGAGAATCACATACAGCTCTACAAGCAACCCCTCTAGTACAACTTCTTTGTCTTCCTCTCCTTCAATTTTAAAGATAGAAAATACTGATAAAGAGAGTCCCTATAGAAAAGAAAGAAGAGTGTATCTGCTCCAGTAACTCACAGGAAGGCAAAGATAAGAAAAGATAAGAGCACAAAATTTGATACAGTTGTTATGAATTCAAGAAATGAATTAGATGAACATATTGAATTTGATGGTGACTCAGAAAAAGAACAATTTAGGATCCATATGTGTCAGAAGAAAGACAAGAAGGAAAAAGAAAAAGAGGTGTGTTCAGATCCCCTTGATCCAAAAATATTGTTTGATATTTTAGCATATAGTGATAGAAGTGAAGTAGGCAAGTTGTATGATCCTGCTTCCCCTAAATAAAATAAGGTTATTATTGAAGCATTTATACATTATGGAGCAAAGTTAGATGTAGATATTGATAAATATAGAAATGAAGTAACTTAATATTTGTGGAATGAGTTTCATAAAATAATAATGGAGGAAAAATAGATAGATGGTGACATCTTCAAGTCAACTTTGGATGAAGTATGCACCATATTTATCCTCATTTTCTTCAATTGCAAAAGACATTGCTGGAAGAACAAGGAAAGAACACATATACTTATGGATAAGAAATCTAAATTAGTTTAGGTAAAATAAGACATTATAAGCAATTTGACCACTTTGGTTTTCCAACTAAATGTGCTATCCCATGATGATAATATGAGTCATTCAAAATAATGCAGAGAAAAACCCATTTATGACTGTAATAATGAGGATGTATATAACTTAGATTAGGATCCTCTAGACATAGAGCTCTCTCTCTCTCTCTTTCTCTCTGTCTCTGTCTCTCTCTCTCTCTCTCTCTCTCTCTCTCTCTCTCTCTCTCTCTCTCTAGTTGGACCATCTATGGTCCTTGAGAAGATTAAAGAAGAAAAAGTAGGAGAGGTTGAAGAAAAGAAAGAAGAAAATATTGATAAATGCAAAACATTAGTGAATGTTGTTAAGGTTTTGACAACTTCTCTAGATAATCAGATAAAAAATAAAGAAGAGGAAACAAGGCATAAGCTTCTATTGGATCTTAAAGGCAAGTTTAATAAAGTTTTTGATGATATTCAGTCCCTTATTTAGGGGGACCATGAGTTACTTTAAGATAGAAACTTGTTGTATGAGTATACCTTGCAATGGTCTGAGGCCACTGAGAAAATGAAATAGGATATTGATGATATAGAATTGCCCATCCAGAAGACACACAACTCATATAAATTATTAGAAGACTTAGATGACACCAAATGATCAACATTGGAGAAGATGCAAAATAAATTCCTTATCTTTAGAGAAGTAGAGAGAGAATATCATTGTTTCATTAGGAAATATTCTGGATATGTGTGCCCTGGGCATATCTTCTCTCAGTCAGGAAATACTTTATGTTCAACTGATCACTCTATTTGATCTGGCTTCCATTGAAAGTGGTGAATATTTACTTGCAACAATTCATGTTTACATATACCTTCTTGCATAAGCTATCAAAAAATGGAATAAAAATAAAGACAAGTGGATCTCTGAACTTTATAGTTTGAAGCATGCATTTGAGACTAGTTAGACTGGTGATGCTCAATTTCTTCCAGTTGTAAGGTTCCTTGTTATCTGTAGATGTATAGAGTTTCTTTGTTTTCTCTTTGGCCTGTTTTTCATTAATTCCAAAAGGGGGAGTATAAGTCTAAATATGTAGAAAACAAAAATGTTCCAAAAATGTATTTTGACAAAAGAGAGAAGAAGACAAAAACAATGTTGTTCCTATGATGCAGAGGGTTTGGGTCTTTTGTTTGTTTAGTGTCATGTTGAACTAGTTTAGGCTTGTAGTACCATCCATTGGCCCCTTCTTCACTCACCTTCCCAAGGTATCCAATGGATTTATCTTAACCTACTCCTTAGGCCCTTCCAAAGAAGCAATTCCCAACTCAACTAGAGTTCCAAACTCCTACTAACTTAGCCTTTCACTCTTCCTTCCTCAAGCACCCAAAACCATGCACCTTAGGATCATAACACCAAATTTTCCCAATCACACTCAGAGAATTTAGTAGGAATTTAGATAGACCCAAATAAGTCTAATGGAATCTGTGAGTTGACCATTAGCAACTCACAACATGAATTGTAATGGTTAGACCAAAAGACAGTCCTAATTGAATTAGGCATACACAGTCACTATTTGGACTTTCATTTCAAAAAATCCCAAAAACCTCAACAAAAAAAGTAAACTTTTGAGTAACCTTTTAGATCTTACATACAATATTACAAAATAGAATCTAGGTTCTTTGTTGAACAAGGCAAACAAGAAAGAGGCCTATTTAGGGCTTTTTGGACAATAACAAGGATGATGAACAAATCTTTCTAAAAATATTCACCAGTGGATTTGTTATGCATAAATGAAAATTTATTTAGGTTTTCACCTCCATAGGGTATCTAAAAAAACTCTCCTTCCATACCCAAAAATCCATCCTCCATGGTTCTTTACATTGTTATCAGCAAACTGGCTTGTCACAACCATTATGCACGGCCTAGGACATCATTGGAAAATTATAATTCATGCTTCCCTAACTCTTTAGCCTAAAAAATTATTTATTATACATCCTATTATGACATTCCATGAATGGTCACTAGTATCCCATGGTGGAATGTCAAAATATGGCCTCTTTTGCATGAAACCCTAAGTTTAAGGGTTTCTAAACTAGTTTGGATTCAATAGGCTATATCTTGCTTCTATGAACACTTAAAATATTGAAAAGAACTAAAAACAAAAGCTAACACAAAAATACTAAACTACTATAAACATGGATTGATTCTACCAATCTGTACTGGTCCGTACAAGCATGTAAAATAGATAAATTACACGTAATCTTGGAGCATAAACCTCCAAAATTTTATTCTAGATATTCCAACCCTTTTAATTGGGTTTCCAAAGGATTTTAAACATCCTTTGGGTATTTCTCAACCACCTTCAACTACCCATGGAGCCATTGGGAACCACCTTTGAAAATTTGCTTAAATTGCTGTAAAGTTGCATTGTGTAACATTTACATCTTTTTGTGCAGTTTTTACATCTCTTACATTTGGTCACTTGTAAGTGACTCCTAGAATCCTATACTGCTCCAAATGATCCTAAAAGTACCTAAAACAAAAAAAACCAACTTTACTTCACCTTTGTGAACCCTTTGACCAAGTTTGACCAATACTAGAGCCTTAAGTCTTATTATAAACAAAATGAATATTTTGGTCCCTAAACACAACATAACATAAGACATCACAAAAAAACATGAAAAAACCAAAATAGAGGACCTTGTACCCCTATAACATACTCCTAGGGTAGGAAAAAACTCAAGTCCCTTGAGTTGATAGGGCTTGGATAGTGGTACCATACTTCAAAATATCTAATTCTGACATCCAAGTAGCATTTGATTCTGCAAGCTCTGCCCACTTTACTAGATACTCTATGTATTCACCTTTTCTGATCTTGTTGATGGTTTTGGAGTATATAAAACATTCTAATTTCATAGGTCATCTAGGAGGAAGATCTTGTACCCAATCTATATCATCATAAATAATAGTACCCTTCTGATCTGGAATTATATCAAGACCTTATAAGGAAACAAATCACTGATATTGAAAATAGGTGAGAAACCTAGAGTAGGTGGTAGTTCCACTTCATAGGAATTGTTGCCATACTTATGCACAATTTTGAGGGGTATTATCTTTTTCATGAGTATCTTACTAGGTTGGCCTTTAGGTAAAATTTCCTTCCTTAAGTAGGCCATGACTAGATCACCCACTTTATATTGAACATCTCTCTTTGTTCTATCTATGTAAGCCTTATACTTTTATGAGCTTTGCTGCAAAGTCTTCCTCCCTTGTTCATGGATTTATTTCATGTTGTCTATAAAAATTTCACCCCAATAACTTCTTTTAGACATAGCTTAAGACCTCTTAGTTCCATCACACCTTTGGGATGACATCCATACAGTATTTCAAAGTGGCTTTTGCCTGTACTCCACTTGACAGAGTCATTATAGGCATATTCTTCTTTCCCTATGACCAAATCGCAAGAATGACCATGTCTTTTGGTAAGACACCATAGCAAGTTTCCCAATGACATGTTAACTACTTTAGTTTGTCCATCAGATTGTGGATGGTAGGTAGATGAAAATGAAATATTGGTCCCTAACTTCTTCCACAAAGTTCTTTAAAAATGGCTTATGAATTTGGTATCCCTGTCACTTACTATGTTGAGGGGTAGCCCATGGATTATTACTATCTCTTTGAAGAATAATCCTGCTACATAGGAAGCATCATTAGTACATTTTCAAGGCACAAAGTGTGTCATCTTAATGAATCTGTCTACTACAACATAGAAAATGTCAAATCCCCTTGGAGTTCTAGCCAGTCCTAGAATAAAGTCCATACTTAAGAATTCCCATGGTCTAGTAGGTATCACTAATGGTTGGTACAATCCTTCATTTCTAGAAGTACTTTAGCTCTCTGAAAAATTCCACATTGCTCAACAAACCTTCTTACCTTTGTCTAAATCTTAGGCCAATAATAAAACCTACTAACCTACTCCAATGTTTTATCACTACCAAAATGACCACCTAAATTGCCTTAGTACTTCTCTTTGATTATGTTTTCTCTCATTGATCATTGAACATTGTGGTATGCAGAGAAGGTGTCCCTTGAAGATCAATCACTCTTTCAACATATAGTATAAATAGGCAATATGACAAGCATTAATAAAATAAGAACAACTATCAAAAGCTTCACCAAAATGCTTATCACCTTTATAGAGGTCCTTCAGATCATTCAAACCCACAATTTATAGTTAAACTTTTTGAATGGTGAGGGCTCTTCTATTCAATGCATATGCCACCTTATTAGAGGTTCCCTTCTTGTGCTTTATAGTGAAAGTGTATGCTTGTAGGTTCTCTACCCATTTTAGGTGTCTCTGATTCATTTTTTCTTGTCCATTCAAAAAACTAAGTGCATGGTTATATGTGTACACTATAAACTCCTTAAGTAGCACATAATGTCACACTTCTTAAGTGCGTGTACCATTAGAGTTATAGGTCATATGTAGAATACCTTTGTTTTTCCTCATTAATATTTTCTAAAAAGAAATCCACTGGATGACCTTATTGACTCAAAACAACACCTATAGATACCTTAATAGCGTCACACTCCATAGTAAATAATTGATTAAAATCAGGTAGTTTTAAAGATGGAATTTCTAATACCTTTTGTTTTAACAACTCAAAACCTTTATTTTATGCCTCTATCCACTTAAATTGACATTTCATTCCTCTTTTTATTGTATTTATGATTGGCGCACACACATGGCTAAAGTTTCTCACAAACTGCCTATAGAAGGAGGCTAGTCGATGAAAACTTATAACATCTCCTATGGACTTAGGTGTATGCCAATTAAGGACTACCTCAACCTTTGAGGAGTCCATCTTTAAGCATCCTTTAGAAACCAAAAGTTCAAGATACACAAGTTTAGTTTTCAGAAACTCACACTTTTCCAAATTGATCTTCAATTTCTTTGTTGCAAATTATTTAGGACTAGGTTCAAATGTTTGATATTCTCTTCCATTGACCTGCTAAAAATCAGAATGTCATCAAGGTATACTATTGCAAATTTTCCAAGAAATTTTTCCAATAATTCATTCATGAGTCTCATGAATGTACTCGGTGCATTTGTGAGCCCAAAGGGAATTACCAACCACTCATATAGGCCTTCATTTGTTCTTAATTTTGGCTTCCACTCATCACTAGGTCTGATCCTTATTTGATGGTACCTTGACTTCAAGTCCACCTTGGAAAAGTAACAAGCTCCTCCCAAATTTTCCATCAAATCCTCAATTCGTGGCATTGGAAACTGGTATCTAATAGTTATCTTGTTAATGGCCCTTGAGTTTGTGCATATTCTCCACTGGACACCTTTCTTGGGCACTGAAATTGTAGGAACAACACATGCACTTAGACTTTTCCTTATCAACCCCTTGTCTAACAATTCTTGCACCTGCTTGGCCATTTATTCATTTTGGCTTGGTTTCAACTTGTACGCAACTTTATTGGGTAGGGTAGCTCCTGGTATTAGGTCTATTTGGTAATTGATACCTCTCATGGGAGGAAAATTATCAATAATCTCATCAACTACAATGTCCTTGCATTGACTTAACAACCTCTAGACTTCTTGGGGCATCTCTTTTTTTGGTTCTACTATGGGCTCCTCTTTGGGTTTCAATATGATTACATACCCTTGTGTTTCTTCTTGTTTCATTAATTTTAAGAATTCTTTCCCATTTATCATAATGACACTAGACCCTACATATTTTTCTTCTCCTTGGTCTCACAATGGATCCATTTGGAATTTCCTACCATCTTTGGTAATCACATGGATTTATTTTCCCATCATGACTAGCTTTAACATTAAATTTCCAAGGACACCCTAGAAACAAGTGACATGCATCCATTGGTAATATGTCACATAAAAATTTATCTTGATATTCCCCTATTTCAAAATCTACCCATGTCTTCTCATCAACTAACACATGTTGACTCTTGTTTAACCAGGATACCTTATTGTTGTGGGTCCAAAACACACACCCCATTTTGGTCCTCTAACCATGGGGACCCCCTTCATTTTTTGGGTTTTTTTTGAGTCTTCCCCTCTCCTTGTTCCTTGAATTAGGTCTCTTGAGGATCCTATTGAGGAAAAACAAGGCATTTTCATCCTTTTTGTCATTTCAACATTTGGGAGGACCCAGAGTCCTCCAAAATGCTGAGATGGCCGAAATGTTGAGCCTGACCCTTTCAGTGTTTCGGCCTCTGAAACACTAAAAAGGAAAAAGGATAAAAATTTCAAACCTTTCACTGTTTCAGACCCTAAAACACCAAAAGGGGGAATGAGGCCACCCAACGTTTGATGTTTCAGCCTCTGAAACACTGAAACTGGGTAGCGTCACCCCACGGGCTATTTAAGTGGCCCAAGCCCTAAGTGATCCTCACTTCACCTTTTCATCTTCAGAGTGTTTGCTTCCCTGAGCACTCTCCATTCCTACTTTCCTCCTCGCTTGGTCATTTCCTTTTTTCCCCGCTCTCATCTCTTCATGGTTTTCATCCTTCCTCTTGTCGCAAATGATAGGTAGGGTTCCCATCTTCGTCTTGTCAATTTTTTTTTCTTCAATCAGTTTAAGGTAGTTTTTTGGTTCAGGTCGTGTTTCCCTCCCCAAGTCCCTAGGGTTTTCACCCTTGGGCTTGTAGAGGGGGCACTCTTCGGTTTTTATTATTTTCTGTTATTAAGCCTTAGGGTTTTTTTTTCTCACTGCGACCTAGTCGCAGGTTTTTGGCCTCCAAAAGGCTGAAAACTTTCCCTCTTGGGTTGGCTCACCCAAGTACCTTCGCACCTTCAGCATTTTGGACCTCCAAAACATCCAAAACCCCAAAAGACTGAAAAATGGGTCAGGGGATTCCCTCCAAAGGTTTCAGACTTTCAGAGTCTGAGACTTTGTTCAGACTTTCGTACCCTGAAAGCCCAAGAGAGTATATTCCTTCAAACTTTCTGTTTCACACTTTCGGTCTTTTCATACCCCGACCCATTTTTTGGCGTCCAAAAATCCAAAAAGGATGAAAGAGCAAAAACTGCATTTTTCAGCTACTTAGGAGCCTGTATTTCTATTTTTTCTTCGTTAGTTTAGTTTCCTTTCCTATTTTTTAGTCTTCTTTTGAATAAAAGATACTGATACGTGCATTTTTTCTGGCAGGAATGCCTGAGAAACAAACAACATCCCCGATGAAGTACCTTTACAAGGGGAATTACCCCCCTTCAAAGATTGGTAATAAATATGTACAGATCACTGATACTAATATTGGGAACATATATTGGGACAAGTTCCTGGTGAGGTGTTCCTAGCCAATAGGAAGGTCCAAAGACTGCACCTCCATGGTCTATTTGGGCCTAGTTAGTGCAAAAACCCATCCAGTGGCTCTCACATCTTCAGATCTGATAATGACCCTATCCAACCACTACAACCCAGATGAGAGGGTAGTGAAAAACATAGAAGGACAGGTAGTTCTAGATATAAGACCAGACAATATAGAAGAGGTATTCCACCTCCAAAAGGGTGTAGACAAATTCTACTAATTCTTCATAGAAAAAAGCCTCAGGTGGTTCAGGAACAAAGGTGAAGAGGCGTACGATATTGCAAATAATGACTATCTCAAGCAACCTCTCCCTAATAATAAATTGGATAAGATAGACCTTAGGAGAGGATATCTAAAAGATGACATCCAGGCAATAGTAACCCTTATAACCCGAGTGTATGGAATACCTCAGTCCATCTAGCTTGAGGACTGGATGATCCTATTAATAGAAAAGATCAGGAACTGTAAGGCCAGGTTTGATTGGGCCACCATTATCAATGACTGAGTGGATAGGAAACTGACTGTGGTGAAACATAATCCAAAATTCTACATGAGTACATACATAGTGTACTTGTTAGCTACACAGGAAGACTATTCGGGGCTCACTAAAAGGGGGAAAATCAATGATCAAAATACATGGCCCCGTATTGTATATCTGTAGCTTGTGAAAAGGGAAAATATGCTAGAAGATAACCTGAACTATAGGATAGTAAATGATGCTTTTATCTTCGCAATCATCCAATCCATTGAAGGTGATTTTGTGAAGAGAATGTCATAAGAAGAAGCTACCAAGGTAAGGTCCATTGGGGCCTATTACATACAATTTAGGACATTTACATACATCCGGGTGGTAGGATCTAATTTGCAACCAAAGAAGCTACCCAGGTACCCATCTGACCGGGTAATTATTATAGAAATGTCTAGGAAACTCAGAGATGCTTATGAGAATATAAAGCATAAGAAGAAGCACTGATGGGACTTCCCTATCCTCCTAGGCCCATATAATCTCCAAGACATGAAAGTTTGTAAGTCCTTTGACTTCGAGTGGGACGAGTGCCCAATTCAATTGTACAAAATCATCCAGGCCCGATTCGCCCCAATAGGTACATACAACCACATCATTGGAAAATTCTATATCCATGAGCCACACCTTGAAGATCACTGGATAAATTGTGTGGATGATCATGAGGTCAGAATTAGGGACTATTGTAGGATATCCCTTACCCTTTCACATGAGACCTTGAAGGCCCCATTTCCCCCAAAGGTTTGGGAGAATTATTTAGATAAAGTGTTGGAATAAATTTATACTATGGACAAGATATACAATAGGCCCATCTTGAATGCAAAAATTGACAAAGATGAGAATGATGATATTGAATTCTGAGCTCGACATGTGCTAAAAACAATGGAGGCATGGGTTAAAAGGCCTTATAAAATGGATCCTATTCATGCAAATACATTGATGGATCCACCCAGGAAGGCGGATAAGAAATGGGGATAGAAATCTACTGTAACACAGTACAAGAAGGCCCCACCATAGAAGCCAGGGACATTATATGGCCATGAGCGTGTAATAGAATATGGTTCAAATCCTAGGCACAAATCTCCCAAGACCAGGATGACATGAAAGATAGATCCTCCAGTTGGATCATCACATCACACACCAGATGAAGGCCCTTCCACTTCTAGTCAATCTCCCCCTACAATGGGAGAAGAAAATAAAATGTGTAAAAGGAGGAGAGATTTTGCATCTTCATGACTAGAAACCTTAAAAGAGGAGCCAGAAGAAGAGGAAGAGACACCTCTGGTTAAAAGGACAAGGTCTCAAGTAGCCTCTAAGAAGAGGAAAGAAAAGGAGACTACAAGAAAACACATGGAAGATCCAAAAGAATAGGACAACCCTCTGATGCTTTCAGTTCAGATGAGTTCCAAATATCTAATTTTGAAGGCTTAGAAGGATTTGCAGACCAGGGATAGGATACACCTGAATCATCAACATGATTTAACGTGGGAGAAAAAAAACTCATGCAACCCCAAGTAATCCTCACTCCACCTCTAACCCAGTTCAACAATCTCGCACTAAACATGCCAATCGTAGGGATGACCTCTAACATTGGCCAAGGGCCTGAAACTCAAGATGCCACAATGACTCAGAATATAATAGGAGATAAATCTATAGGAGAGAGTTCCACTTCTACTCCACCACCTCACATTCCCATTCCACTAACCTCTCTCCCACCTCCAATTCCTACTCCACCACCTTCTCTCCTAACTCCAACGCCAACTCCACCTCCTTCAACTTCTACTCTCCCACCTCCCATTCCAACTCTTCCTACTCCTACTCCACCACCCACAATGCCAACACCTACTCCACCACCATTAGTCCCTTTTCCTTGCTTCATCCCAAATTCCCATGGGTTAGTAATCATAGAAGCCGTGTCACCCTTCAAAAATACACTGGCGGCATGACTGGACTTAATGCAGAAGTGTTGACCGCTTCCGTAGGGGATGAAGGCCAAGATAAGGATGGAAAAGATATGGTAGTAGAAGAAGAGAAGGGAGAAGAAGAAGGAAATGAAGAATAAATTCTTGAGGGAGTAGGTGGGAAAGAAGGTGAACAGGTGAAAGAGTCAGAAGAGGAGGTGACCCCCAGATCACAAAACTTGGCTTCAATCCTCCACATTTCTCCATATGAGCCAGTCATCACCTTTAGTAAACCTTCTTGGTTTACTAAAGAGTTTCAGCTTTGGAAAAGAACATACACTAATGAAGAGAAAGGAGAAGACACAAGTATGGCATCATTGAGGCAAGCCTTCCATTAGACAGAGGCCAATATACTAGCAAAAACCATATCTTACATCACCCAGTACACTAGGGGTCACTAGAAAGCATAGGTGACAGTTCCCTCTACTAGCACCCCTCAAGAATAGATAACTCCTAAAGATTATACATTTAGGAGGTAGATCTGGAAGATGCTACTAGGGAAGGGAGAAAGACATTGGTAGCCCTAGGGCTTAAGCATGCTCTAGGATTCATGAGCAAGGACAAGGAAACTATCAAGTCCTTAACAAAGAAGAATGAGGCTCTGAAGAAGTTCATTCATAAAATGGTGGGTCCCATTGACCCAAATTTCCCGGAGGCCTCATTACAAGATGTGTTAGAAAAGAGAGCCACTCCAGACTTACCCATAGGTGTGACCCCTTCTTTCATCCAAGTAGGTGTGGATTGGAAGAATGATCTTGAGCAATACAAAGAAGAGGTTATCAGGCTCGTATTAAGGCCTTATAGAGTCATCCTAATTAAGGCCACAAAATTGATTGATCTAATGGGAATGAGGAGGGAATGGATTTTGAAGGAAGCAAATGGAAGGATATTCTCCAAGACCTAAAAGTTATCAAGAAGCAATGCTTCCTTTTCATGGTCAAGATTTATGAAGGATAAGAACTATAAAACTTCAAGACCTGGATCAAGAGCATATCCAAAACAGATGAGGTCTATGAAAAATGCCTAGCTCGCATAATGGAAAAAAAGGAAGTCATGGATTGGGTAGAAGAAATAGAAGGTTTTTTCATAGAGATTGGTTTAGAATTATATATGGATCAACAAAAATAAACCCTACGCCGAGAAAAAGAATTAATACAACCGTTCAAGGATATCCTAGCAGGTGTTAGCACCAAAGAGGCCCTGCATAAACTATTCTACTCAAAGGAATACATGCAGAGAATGTCTAAACATGAAGAAGAGATCAAGTTATTTTCTTCTGAATTGACTAATTTTAGAGAGAAGCAAGAATGAATGATCAATAAGGTCAAGAGGAAGGAAGTAAATTATGAGGAAGTTCAAGAGATCATGCAAAGGCTCTGAGCTACCCATCCAGAGGTGTTTCCAAACTAATTCCTTAGATCCCTTCAACCATTCTAAGAAAAATAAACTTTCATACTTATCCATTTCCCAAAGGGCTAATTACTTTTTTCACACAACCATTTTCTCCAAAAGGCTAAGTCTTAAGTTTTGACATTTTGGCCTTTCGGCCTATACAGATTTCAGCCTATTAAGATTTTAGGCCTTTTGGCCTTACCAGTTTTTGACCTTTTGGCCTCCAAAAGGGTACAAAATTTGGGGCCTCCAATTTTGGTTCTAACGCTTAAGCATTTTTTGACACTTGGAAAAGTTTGGTGTAGAGGTCGGGGTTTGAATTTATGGGTCTTTCCAGCGAGATCACTTTTTTGCATGGAAGTTGAGCTTCAAATCAGATGGGTGCCTAACTAGAGTTCATTTTGGAAATACTAAGGGTCCTCCATCAGTTCCCATCTCAAGGGGAACCCTAGATGAAGATTCTAAGGGAGAAATCTAGGATCAAGAAGAAGACTCCAGTTGCATGCAAAGAAAATATATCTTCTCTCTCTCTCTCTCTCTCTCTCTCTCTCTCTCTCTCTCTCTCTTTTCTTGGCGAGTTTTATCCCTCTTGGATGGAAAAATTGATTGTAAATGGATTAAAAAACCATGCAAGTTGTTTAGTGTTAGTTAGCAATAGATTTATTTAAGCAAAGTTTTAGTTTTAGTTCATTTTCATTAATTTAGAGTCTCTAATGCCCTAATTTTGGCATTAAGAGTTTGTAGATCAAAACTCTATATATTGTAATAAAAAACAATGTAATAGGGTCAGATTATTAATGCAATAAAGATATATAATTGGTGCTTCATTCATAGTGTGATATTTCTGCTATCTATGCGAAATTAATGAATGTGTGCATACTTGTTCATTATTTTCAAAGAGCCAATTGTTTTACTGTGTTTCGATTCTGCGTTTCTATTAATTGGAGTTTGTTCTTATCTATCTACCTTGTTGTGAAAAATGTGTTGGAAATATCATCTATTGGGATTAACGATAATTCCATCTTATGTGTGCGCACATCTTGGTGGCTTCACGATTTGATAGGTTTTGAAAATATTGCACGAGTGAATACATTTTCTCTCCAAATGATTGCATCCATCGAGTATAGAATTTGGACATTGTCTATTTTATATTTTGTGGGTTTGTTCCAAATCTCTCCATCATTCAATTCACAAGGGAAGGTCAAAAATGGTTTATGTCCATTAGGATTTCATTTTCAGCAAAGTTATTTTATTTTCTTGTTACCTTACTCATTTAAATTCTGTCATAAATCTAAAAGTAATCATCTTTAAAAAACACAAAAATTGCATCCTTAGTTAAAAAAAAAATCTTTGATAAAATGGAAAATACCAAAATGGTACTAAAGTTGTTTTTTAGTTTTATGTCTTGAATGTACTAGAAAATACCTTCTTGTGAACATTCACATTTATCTTCAATTGAGTAACCAAGTAGGTTGTACCACGACCCCGAAGAACCTTGGGAATAACTTTGTTATTCTTTGAAGAGAGGAAATCAAATCTTGAGCTCCTAGAAATTGACTTGTGTAAAAACAATGCTCAACACTTATAAGGATTAATATGTGGTAATATTCTCAATTTAAATTCATCTACTATCTCTACTGAAACTAGATTCTTTGTGGACCATGAATCAACAATAACCTTGAAAATTTTACCATGTGACTTAGAAGTAGTTTTGAAGAGGATTATCCTTTGTGGAGGCTCCTTGGATTGAGGTAATTTCACTAGTGTCCTTCTTAGCATCAAAATTTCTCCCTCCAAGATAGGTCCTACTTTTCTGATTGGTGATGTCACACTCTGACTGTCTTCCTCTTGCACTAACCAAGTTCTTATATCCCCAATGTGAGAGCTTGAAGCCTTTTCAGGGAATCTTCTCATTGTGTGTCCCACTTGATGAAAATTATATAATTTACCAGTAAAGATAGTAGGTCCCCTTCGATGGTTTCAAAACCTACCTCTGCTATTACTTCTTCCCCTAAAATATCCTCTGAACCATCCACCTCTACTATGGTTATCCCCACTAGTCTCTAGTGTATTGGTGTCTTCATTCCTATTAGAATGGTTTCCCCTTCCAAATGTACCTCTACCTATGGATCCTATTCAACCTCTATGCCTCTTATTTTTTCCACTTTCCTCTTGATATTTTCCTCATCTCTAAGTTCTTGTTGGAAACACTTGTGTATGGAATTAGGTGACAGGATGTTGATTTCATCTTGAATATTTTGTCTAAGACCATTGAGATACCTAGCTAATTTATCCACTTCATCTTCTTGTTTCTAGCCTCTAAGAATGAGTTTATTAAACTCTTCTATATAGGCACTCACATCCATGTCTCTCTACCTTTAATTCTACAATATTTTGTGCATTTGGACTTCATAATCCACTGGAAGAAGTTGAGTCTTGATTCTTATTTTCATTCTCTCCCAAGAGGTAATATTTTTCTTCCCCTCTTGTTTCATCTCTTCTTGCATGATGTTACACCATAATATGGTTTTTCACTTCAACCTTGGCTTATCCAAACTAACCCTATCCTCCTCAACAATCTCCTTATATTCAAAATTATTATTCAAAGCATCAATCCATTCTAGCAACTCTTCCCCATTTAAGTTGCCATTATAGATAGGTAATCCTTATATGTTTTCCTTGGTAATGGACTTAAAAGCATCCAATAACAATTTTTTATCCTTATCCAATTATTTCTTATCTGTCACCTCCCCTACTTCCTCATTGTCTTCTTTATCCAATTATTTCTTATCTGTCACCTCCCCTACTTCCTCATTGTCTTCTTTATCAATTTCATCTCCCCATTCTGTAAGATGGCTTTTACCTTTCTTAATTTCTTGAAACTTGGCTTTTGTTATCATCTCCTCCAACAACTTCTTGATTGAAGATTGAATCATTTCCTTATGAGTCATTGTACTAGACTCTGATGATTCTACCTCTATGTCTGGCATACACAATTTTTTTTTAAAGATTGGCTATGATACCAATCTAATGCAGAGGGTTTGGGTCTTTTGTTTGTTTAGTGTCCTACTAAACTAGTTTATGCTTATAGTACCATCCAATGGCTCCTTCTTAACTCACCTTACCAAGGTTTCCTAGGGATTTCTCTTGACCTACTCCTTAGGCCCTTCCAAAGAAGAAATTCCTAAATCAACTAGATTTCCAAACGCTTACTAACTAAGCCTTTCACTCTTCCTTCCTCAAGCACCCAAACCCATGCATCTTAGGATAATAAAATTAACTTGTCCCAATTACACATGGAGAATGTTGTAGGTATGTAGACATACCCAAATAAGGCTAATGAAATCTATGAGTAGACCCTTAGTAACCCACAACATGAACTATAATGGTTAGACCTAAAGACAGTCCTAATTGAATTAGGCCTACACAATCACTATTTGGACTTTAATTTCACAAACTCCCTAAACCCCCCCCCCCCCCCCCCCNAACCCCCCCCCCCCCCCCAAAAAAAAAAAAAAATACACTTTTTAGTACCCTTTTGGATCTTACATACAATATTGAAAAATATCATCTAGGTTCTTTGTGGAATAGGGCAAACAAAAATGTGGCCTATTTAGGGATTTTTGGACAATAATAAGGCTGATGAAAAAATATTTCTAAAAATCTTCACTAGTGGAATTTTTATCCACAAATGAAACTTTATTTAGGTCTATACCTCCATAGGGTATCTCAAAATACTCTCCTTCCATACCCACTTCTCCATCCTCCATTGTTCTTTACGTTGTTATCAACAAACTGGCTTGTCACAACTATTATACCAAGCCTAGGGCATCATTGGAAAATTATAATTCATGCTCCCCCAACTCTAAAATATACCAAATTAGTTATTATACATCCTATTCTGATATTCCATGAAGGATCACTGGTTTCCCATCATGGAATGTCAGAATATGGCCTCTTTTATATCCAAACCCTAAGTGTAAGGTTTTCTAAACCTATTTGGATTCAATAGGCTAGATATTGCTTCTATGCACACTTAAAATCTACAAAACAAATGCAAACAAAATCTAATATAGAATACTAAACTACTATGAACATGGATTGATTCTACCAATCCGTACTGGTCCGTACAAGCATGAAAAATAGAGATATTACACGTAATCTTGGAGAATAAACCTCAAAATTGTATTCCAAATCTTCCAACCCTTCCAATGCAGTTTACCAAAGCTTTTAAACATCCTTTTGGTAGTTATCAACCACCTTAAACTACCCATGGAGCCGTTGGGAACCACCTTTGAAAAGTTGCTCAAATTGTTGCAAAGTTGCATTGTGCAACTTTGCAACTTTTACATCTATTTTTGAAATTTTTACATCTCTTCCATTTGGTCACTTTTAAGTGACTCACAGAATCCTATACTACTCCAAATGATCCTAAAAGGACCTAAAACACAAAAAACAACTTCACTTTACCTTTGTGAGGCCTTTCACTAGGTTTGACCAATCTTGGAGTGTCAAGGATTATTACAAACAAAATGACCATTTTGGTCCCTAAACACAACATAACATAAGACATCACAAAAAAAACATGAAAAAACCAAAATGGAGGACCTTGTGCCCTACACCATCCTCTTAGGGGATTTTTTGAATTTTTGAAGATGTTGAAGTTTTCATAGTTTCAAAATTTTGTTGTGATGCAATTATGGAAATTTTTGAAATTTTGGTTTTCCATCACTGAAAAAGGGGAAGATTGTTAGGTTACCCTGATTTTGTGGTTGTCATTGATGAAAACACTATGGACATTTTTACACAAATTTTTTTCTGTTAATTCTTTTTCTTTGGTTCTATAGTTCATCGATAACAACATCAACATTATTTGTGGCAGCTACTCAGTTTACTATGGTGTATGGGTATTTTGGTCAAGACCTTTATTTGGTTGAAGTGCAAGAAACATTTTTTTTTATGGCCGACTGCATTTACTCATTTTAGTTGTTTGCATTATTTTATCTTTTGGGTCTGACTCAACACCGATTGTTTCATCTGATAAAAAAAGAAGGCTTACTGATGTCGGTATATATATTTGGTAATCTCAGTAGTTTAAAAGATGTCAATTGTTTTTATGAAAATGTATACTGATCTGTATATGCAAATTGTTGATGTACATATTGAACTGTTGTATTTGATTTACTATCAGTAAAGAAGGATTTTGACACCTCAACAATAATTGTACTTTGTGCATACCTTGGTGCACTTCTATGAGCTCAATTTCGTATCTCATACTATTATACATTTTTGTATTTAGAGAAGTAATCCCAATTGGCAGTGAGCCAAGTGACAGTGAGCCACACTCTATATTAATTAACTGGTTACTTAATACTTGAAATCTAACCCTCTTCATGGTTTTTCCCAACTTGGGTTTCCATGAAAAAATATGGTGTTATGTGTTGTTATTCTATTTACTTTCTATTCTCTTATCTTCTACATAGTGTGAAATATGTTATGTGAATAGATACTTAAATGTCTTAAATTTTTTAAGGGTATACTAATTCACCCCTCCCCTCTTAGTATACCATATTTTCAACAAAAAACCCCAACAATTTTCTTTGTCTTCATGTGTGTGACGACATTATTTTTCCATTAGTATACTCAGAAGAAAAACACAGTCAGAAAGCATTACCGACAGACAACAGGCATCACTGGCGAACCAAAAGCAGTATTGGTGAAATGCAAGCATACCTAACAGCACAAAGAATTTTTGAGAAAAATGCTAAGTATAAATGTGACAAGCTTCACTGGCGAACATAAGCATTACCGACGAACATAAGCATTACCGGCGAACATAAGCATTACCGGCGAACACAAGCATTACCGGCAAACACAAGCTTTACCAGCGACACAGTTTCCAGAATCAATCCAACAGGAACAGACAAGCATACTTGATGACATGTTTAGAGAAAAGAACACCGACGATCAAGAAAACTGACCATCAGAACCGACAGACAGATCAAGAACCCGCAAATTGTGGATCTGAGTTTTACATGTCGATTAAAGAACTGTAAATCTATTTATAGAGTTTTTATTTTGTTTTAAATCAGATTAGATGGTCATGCATGCTTTATGTAAATTCTTTAAAGCATCCTAATGGATCTATAGCATATCTAACTACATATCAAGATCAAGTTGTATATCTTGAATCTAGAGTTAACATGTAAATGCATGAATCAAGAATTGAGCCTAGATTAGTATAAATAGATGTTCATATTCAATTGTGAGTACATGAATTCCTAATGATTGATAGCCATGAAGAGCATCTAAGGAGCAGAAGGTAGAATTCATGCAAAGGTCACAAACAAAATATATCAATTATCAAGAACACACAGAGGCTACCAACGAGCAGATAAAGGTAATACTCAATCATGGAAGGATGATTAATAGTATTTTTGGAGCTTTATAGGATCTATTTATCAGCAATTGAAGATTGCATTTATCTTTAGATCAAAGACTTATGTAGTTGCACTCTAACAAGTGCATCACATCTAAAATCCTTTTGTAGAAGGTGGACTTAACCGTCCTATGTTAATCTCTTAACAGAGTGCACACTTAACAGTGTTGCTAAATCTTCAAATGAAGTAGATCTTAACAGGTCTCCACTGTAATACTCCTAATAGGGTAGGTCATCAGAAGTGACCAAAATTGTAAGCCTTAACCAGCTCTTCTTATCTACAGATAGTGATGTTTGTGGGTAACAATCCCCACCACAGTTTTTACTTCCTTAACAGGAGTTTTCTGCGATACCATATCTTGTGTTATGTGTTATCAAATTTCATGTATGTTTCCTTTAGTGTTACACATCAAATGGAATGTATGATATGATTTCATATACATAAAGAAAGATAAACAAATAGATAAGTTGTTTTACAAACTGATGACTAAGGGTTAATGGGCTAACCAAGAAAAGTTTTAGAGGTACTAATTCACCCCTCCCCTCTTAGTACATCATATCAATATAATTCCAACAATTGGTATCAGAGCTGAGTCTCTCTCTTGAAAAGCTTAAAGACTTGAGAGAAAAGATCAAAGTAATGGATAAGTTTAGACTGGCATGACTATTGAGAATGATCAGTTACAAATGCAAATAAACTTTGAGCAGTATAAGGAGGCGAAGATAAAGCTAAGAAAACTTCTTGATGAAAGATAGATTATGGAAACCAGGTTGAATGAGAAAGACTACAAAGAAATGGAAATACAAGAGTATT
>MU228316.1:3895087-3927533 GCA_018584345.1 Thuja plicata | reverse complement strand
AGTATACACATGTGTACATACTAATATACTCAGTATGTTGCACATATCATGTTTTTGATACTAATGTCAAATGGGGAGATTGATGACATTATTTTTCCATTAGTATACTCAGAAGAAAAACACAGTCAGAAAGCATTGCTGGCAGACAGTAAGCATCACTGACAAAACAAAAGTAGTACCGGTGAAATGCAAGCATACCCGGCAGCACAAAGAATTTTTGAGAAAAATGCTAAGTATAAATGTGACCAGCTTCACCGACGAACATAAGCATTACTGGCGAACATAAGCATTACCGGTGAACATAAGCATTAATGGAAAACACAAGAATTATCGGCGACATATTTTCTAGAATCAACCCAACAGGAATAGACAAGCATACCCGATGACATGTTCAGAGAAAGGAACACCGACGATCAAGAAAACTGACCATCAGAACCGACAGACAGATCAAGAACCCGCAAATTGTGGATCTAAGTTTTACACGTTGATTAAAGCAATGTAAATCTATTTATAGAGTTTTATTTTTGTTTTAAATCAGATTATATGGTCATGCATGCTTTATGTAAATGCTTTAAAGAATCCTAACAGATCTAAAGCATATCTAACTACAGATCAAGCTCAAGTTGTATATCTTGAATCTAGAGTTAACATGTAAATGCATGAATCAAGAATTGAGCCTAGATTAGTATAAATAGATGTTTATACTCAATTGTGAGTACATGAATTCCTAATGATTGATAGCCACAAAGAGCATCTAAGGAGCAGAAGACAAAATTCATGCAAAGATCACAAACACAATATATCAGTTATCAAGAACATACAGAGGCTACCGACGAATAGATAAAGGTAATACTCAATCATGGAATGATGATTAATAGTATTTTTGGAGCTTTATAGGATCTGTTTATCATAAATTGAAGATTACATTTATCTTTAGATCAAAGACTTATGACCGACTCTTCTTATCTACAGATAGTGAAGTTTGTGGGTAACAATCCCCACCACAGTTTTTACTTCCTTAACAGGAGTTTTCTGCGATACCATATCTTGTGTTATGTGTTATCAAATTTCATGTATGTTTCCTTTACTGTTACACATCAAATGGAATGTATGATATGATTTCATATACATAAAGAAAGATGAACAAATAGATAAGTTGTTTTACAAACTTATGACTAAGGGTTAATGGGCTAACCAAGAAAAGTTTTAGAGGTACTGATTCACCCCTCCCCTCTCAGTACATCATCTCAATATAATTCCAATAGTGTGTAGGATCATGAGAGTGTAAAGAGTGGATTTTCAACTTCATCAACTTGGATTCATTATGAGGCCATCTTCTCTTTTTCCTCTTTGTATCTTCATTTTTTTCATTGTATAGTCATACCTTGTTTTATATTATGTTAGTGTGTAATTTTATATTCTATTCTACTAGTTAGTTCTTTTATTTTTCTTGTTTTCTATGTCATCCTATGTGCTCTATCTGTATGGGAAGTGTGTGCATCATTATTGTCCTGTACCCACACTAGCATCCTAGACCCATGCATGTGTGCTAGGGAGTGAGCTCATAAATTTCATTAATTTTTCTCTGTAGTGTAGTTTTTCAATTTTTGTAGTTAGAATATTATTTCATATTAGTAGTTAGAAGATGTTTTAGTTTCTCTTGTATTTAGTCTTTAATTCCTTAAAATCTATTTATGACATTATGTCTTTATTCCCTAGCTCACTAGAGTGCTAATAGAAGTGAGGTAGTGTAAGGAATAGTTTATTCCTTGGGATGTTTATTGGTCTTGAGGTCTGTAAAATTTTCCTTCTTTACACTTATAGTTGAGAACAATCACCCAAGTTTTGTAAGTTTATCTTATGAAAATTTTAAACAAATTTGAGTTGTTAGGTTCATCATTTAGGGGAATCGTACAAGTAGTCATTATAGCTAACTTTGCGCACCCACATATCTTAAACCATACATTGGATTTTGATAATTTTTTTGGTTGTCTCTATATGTGTCTTAACTACTTCTAGCTATTATTCTAGCTCCTGGGTAGTAAAGATACACACTATGGAATCTATTAGGTGTCAAAGGGTCAAAAAGTGGTCATTTTGAAGTGTCTCTTAAAACATGGCCCCTTTTGCACCATTACCCATTTTCTTAGACAACCAAAAAAATTGCACAATCGATTTAATACTTTTAAACAAATACCCTAAGAATCATGCAACTCCTGCAAAAATACGCCAATAATCATGCACCGTTGGTACTAATAAAATTGCAGAGTTGATTTAGTTACTAACCTTTTTTTTCCAAAAATTGGGTAGCTATTGGCTCATTGATGATTTTCTAGTGGACTTTTAATTTGTGAAATCCAGTGTGCGATAATTAGAATATAAGTAATCAGTGATGATTTCCCATTGTTAGATTTTGCTTCACCTCCATAACCATGCATTACTATATAAATATCACATGTAATTGTAGCATGGCCATTGTTAGTTCTCAAATCATTTCCCATAGTTATATTGTGCTTCACCTCCATAAACATGCATTGCTATATAAATATCACATGTAATTGTATCATGGTCATTGTTAGTTCCTGTCAGGAACTATAATGAAGGCTCAATTCCTTAAACATTGATTAATCTCCCCCCATCAGCCAATCAAATTTCTCACATAATTTATAGAGCCTCTATTTCTAATGTTTCTTATAATATAAGCTTCTCATTTTTACAGATATTTTATGCAACGATCATTTTGGCAAGCTCTCATTTGCATTATAGGTAGTCACAAATCCCTTTATAGTAATCAATTCCATAGAATACATGATTATAGAGGTCCTTCTTATAAGGTCTTAACATATTTGGCACTTAGGATTTACTATTTTCATGATATATATTTCCTTGATCAGTCAATTCCATAGGCTATGGTGGGCAGACCAACAACAAAAGGAAAAATAAGCTATCACTATAGGTTGCTTTTCATAGAATACACTAGTTGGCAATTAGGGATTGTCCCCCTCATGTAGGATAGAGGTGTTCCATGTGTATTATATTTTTTGCATAGATTTTGATGACTGAGATATATAAAAATGGAGATGTATTAAAAAAATTCCATCTACAAACGCTTTTCCTCATTTAGCATATGGATGCAAGATAAAAACATATAAAGCATGTGATTTAACTGACATTGTGAGGTATGGAGTATCATTTTTGGTTGTTTCCCTTGGTCTTTATATTTTGTGTATTTTTTCATTCTTATTCGTTGTCCACTATTCCTTGTTTTTGTTGTGCCCTCTATGGATTCTTGCCTACGTATGTAAGAAGAGTTGTGCAATACAACACCATAAACCCTCTCCAGGTATTCTCTAGAATAATGGCATAAGAAGAATTAGATGCAATAGAACTAAATGGTTCCTTGATTAAATATTTATAGAAATATGCCAATTAAATAAAATGATAAAGGAAGAAAATTACACCCTATGTGAATGAATTCCCTTTGTTACTCTTTTTGTCTGCTATGCGCCATTCTATCTTTTCTTTGTCAATGTTATTCTACCAAAAGTTGTCTTGAATCTTTCCTTGAGCATCCAATATTTGATGTAGTTTTTTCACTCTCTTATATTATTTAGAAAGGTCACTGAATCCAAGGAAGGTTTTTTTTCTGGAAGGTTCTACTAATTATGTAATAAGAGTTGTGCAGTTCAATGCCAAAAATCATGTCCGAGCATTCTCTAACATAATGGCATAAGAAGCATTACATGCAATAGAAGTAAATGATTCCTTGATTTAATATTATAGAACATTTTATGGTTTTGATTTTTTTAAATACCTCCATTAAATGAATTAGAAAAAAAATCCTACATTAATAATCTTCATCCACTGACTTTCTATCACTAGTTGCATTACCTTATACAAATACTTTAAAATTGGCTGCATATAAATCTAATTACATCATTTATGATTAACCAAATATTTGAAAAAATTATATTTATTCTTAATAGCAGGGGCATCCCAACTAGATTTATCTATTTGTATTTAATATAATTAACCAAAATACATTCTATTTAGAAACTAGGGCACAACAACTGTGATGCCAAAAATCAACACCTTTTAATCAATGTTTTTTTTCTATTTAGAGAATCTCTCTTAATCCAAACCAATTTTATTTCCTATCGGCCTCTCATTCAATAGTCTCCACAAAACATCCATCATAATTCCCTCAATAACAACATTCTCCAATGCATAAAAACTAGCATTATTTACTACCTGTCTATTGATGGTATTGTTATGTGTTATGTAGTCCAGAGGAGTCATAACAAACATTTGGACTCTCCCTAAAAATTGTGATTTTAGAGTTATTTTTGGGATAGTTCATTTGTTGGTTTTCTTATGCTCTTGGTTCACTGAAATTCTGTAAATTCTCATAAGATATCAAATTATGCAATGAACAACAATGAGAATAAAAAATACAAGTAAATCTAACCCAAGGGGACTTCCCTAATAGATCCAATAGGACAAAAATAAGAAATGGAAGATTACATCCTATGTACAAGAAAATCCATTTTCCACTAATTATTATCTTCTATATGCCATTCTATCTTTTTCTTTATATACTATTGCTACATGCTATACAACTCTGTAAGTTGTCTTGGATGTTGAGTTTCCAATATAAATGAGAGTGGGTGATTCTCCTATGCTTTTAGCAGTGTTAGACCAAGGGGGGTTTCCTTGATAGATCCAATAGGATAACTAAATAAAATGACAAACATAATTTCAATTAAATTACATTCTATGTGAATAAATTCTATTTGTTACTAATTTTCTTTGTTACGTTCCATTCAATTTTTTTATTTGTCAATGTACTACTTCTATTTCTATATGATATACAACTCTAAAAGTTGTATTGGATCTTTCCTTGAGAATCTAGTATTTTGATGTAGTTTTTACACTCTCTTATATGATTTATAAATGCCATTGAAGCCAAGGAAGGTGCATTTTGTGGAAGGTTCTACTAAG
This sequence comes from Thuja plicata, assembly GCA_018584345.1. Taxonomy (NCBI): domain Eukaryota; kingdom Viridiplantae; phylum Streptophyta; class Pinopsida; order Cupressales; family Cupressaceae; genus Thuja; species Thuja plicata. The sequence continues at coordinate 3,922,532 of MU228316.1, read as the reverse complement.
TATGTAAGAAGAGTTATGCGGTGCAACACCAAAAACCCTCTCCAAGTATTCTCTAGCATAATGGCATAAGAAGCATTATATGCAATAGAAGTAAATGGTTCCTTAATTTAATATTTATAGAAATAGGATAATTAAAGAAAATGAAAAAGCAAGAAAATTACACGCTATGTGTATTAATTTCCTTTGTTACTAATTTTCTTTGTTATGTGTCATTTTACCTTTACTTTATCAATGATATTGTGCTATTTCTATATGATATACAACTCTAAAATTTGTCTTGGATCTTGACTTGAGCATCCAATATTTTGATAAAGTTTTTTCAGTCTCTTATATGATTTAGAAAGGTCACTAAATTCAAGGAAGGTGTTCTTCTTGGAAGTTTCTACTAAGTATGTAAGAAGATTTGGGTAGTGCAACACTAAAAATCCTCTCTAGGTATTCTCTAACATAATGAAATAAGAAGCATTACATGCAATAGAATTAAATGGTTGCTTGATTTAATATTTATAGAACATTTTATGGTTTTGAATTTTTTCAAATACCTCCATAAAATGAATTTAAAAAATCATATATTAAAACTCTACAATTATTGACTTTTTATCACTAGTTGCATTACCTTATACAACCATTTTAAATCTGGTTGCATATAAATCTAATTACATCATTTATGACCCAAAAAAATATTTTACAAATTTATAGTTATTCTTAATAGAAGTGACATCTCAAATAGCTTTATCTATCAATTTGTATTGAATATAATTAACTAAAATATTTTGTATTTATAAAATAGGGCACAACAACTATGATGCTAACAATCGAAACCTTTTAATCCATGTTTTTTTCCTATCCAAAGAAGCTCTCTTTAGCCAAATCAATTGTATTTCTCAATGGTCTCTCATTCAACAGTCCCCTCCAAAATCCATCATAATTCCCTCTACACCAACATTCCCCAAGGCCTAAAAACTACCATCCTTCACTATCCATCTATTGATGGTATTGTTATCAGTTATGTAGTCTAGAGGAAGCATACCAAACATTTAGACTAATTTGTGAGTAGATTTCATCCATGACTTCACTCAAACTAAGCATGAGTTAGACAAACAACATTGTGTCATATCAAAAACATATAACCAACATCATGTCACGATCTTTAAGTTCTTATGTAGAGTAAAATTTTATGTGATCTAATAAGTTCCTTTTGGGTGATATTATTTATAACTAGACATTGATAGAGTGCTTTACCCTGAGACTTCCTCTTAATTTTCCAGCAGCATGAACTACATTCCAAGGTATCCACAAGTTGAAATTGAACTTTTTGGTTTAGATTTAATTAAATTTGGTACATTGCTTCTCAATGTCATAACTCTTATCCCATTGCTTGAATTTTTTTAAAAAAAAGCCTTTAAACTTCCGCTCTTAAAAAGTTTCAAATATTTTTTTTTTGGGGTAATGGTATCTATTTCCCCTACTTTATTTCAGATGCAATTGACTTGAAGGTTCTATATTATCTTCAATGTCTCTGATTTATAGGTTGTCTACACAAAATACAACACATAGAGAATTTAAAGAAATCAATTGCATAATTTGGGATGGGTAAGCCATTGTGACTTGTGTTATTTGTCATTTAGTCCTTGTTGCATTATGGACAAAATGAAAGGAAAAATCAAATTAATATAAATAGTAAAAAATATCATAGATGTGTATATGTGAGAATCTAACCTGTGTAGTCAAGCTCAAACAAGGTCAAACATTAGTTAAAAAGCATGAAAAAATACATAAACTCAATACAGACCTATGATAGAGCCAAAATGGATGCACCCAAGATCCATTGTATTTTATCTCTTATGGAGAATGTGGATATGCTTCCTAACATAGCAAGTAATCCCCAAGATAATGAGAATGTTCCTAAGATGGTGATACGAGGCTAAGATGCAGCTAAACATAGAGATACTGATTCAAACTAAGATGAAGAACTAAATGAAACTATGATCAAGATGATATAGATGAAAAGCTAGATGCAATATTTAAACTATTGTAGATTAAAATATGCTAAATGATATGAAATAAGCTAAAATTATGCTAACATGAAAATCACTAAGAAATGCTTGAAAACTCTAAGGATAAATAAGTATAGCAAGAATGAAATGACAATGGGTCAAAATGAAAAGGATGAGGCTCCTATTTATAGATTTTTTGAGGGAAGTGGAGGGATTGGATGAGGTGGAGCTTGTGTGAAAGCCACATAAGGGCCAAAAAAGAAAAAGTGGTTGGTAATGCAAAGGGAGAAGTTTCTCACACGTGTGTGAGAAAATTTTAAAGAAATGGAGCATTTAAGGTTGGAGATAAAGTGTAAGAGGGGAATGGCTCAAGGATGCTCACACATGTGTGAGCAACTTGGAAAGAGGAAAGACGGGACAAAGTTTTAATAATTTAGTTGGGATATTTAAGGAAGGTGGTTGGCCACCTTGGGAAAGGTTTCTCACACGTGTGTGAGAAAGATTAAGGGGTTAAAATTTTTAGGAATCCCAAAATCAACTTAATTAATCTAGGATCAGTCTAAGGGTAGTTTAGAGGTGATGGTTATGGGGGTAGGTTAGGTTTGTAGGCTAGATTAGGATTTAATTAAATCATGGGTTAGGAGATGGAGGGATTTAAATAATAGGATTATTCCAGTGAGAGAGGTGAATGTATTAAGGAAAATTTAATACATTAGGGGTATGAATTTAAATAAAATTCAAATACTTTAGGATTAGAAGAATAATGAATATATTTCATTAAATACATAGAGAAAAGAGATAAATATAATTATTTAATTAAAATCAACCATATAGCTAAGGGTACATTAATTAAAAAAAATTTAATTAATAAAGGGGATTAAAAGGTGTCAAGGGACATTTTTGGACATCTACATTTATCCCTTCTTTGACGTAATTTAAAAAATGACATCGCATCAAAGAAATAAAATAAGATGCCCCAAATGAAAATTAAGGCCTGAGAGTCATGTCAGAGCGATGATAGTGGAAGGGTGTGCCACTCAAGAAAATAAAGGCCTGGGAGTCATGTCAGAGTGACGACAGTGGAAAGGTGTGCCCCTCAAGAAAATAACACAAAAAATGAATTTTGGGGATTTTTCTCAAAAAAGGAAAAAAAGAAGGAAAGGGGAGGAGAGAATAGAAGAAAAGAGAAATTTGCATGAAAAACAAGGTGGTGGGAGAAAAATATAGGAAAATCAGGGTCGAGGGAGAAAATGGAGTCTATAGGGGGGTAAGTAGGTCTAGAGGGCCCTATGAGAGGTCATTTTCAACCCTTCATCGTGAAAAATAGAGCTTAGGAGATAAAAATCACAAAGAAACGAGTGAGGGACCAACTGGGGGATTTAGTATGTGTGTACTAGAGACTGCAAGAGTATAAAGTACTGTGAGTATCTAAACAACATCTTAGTCTTTCATTTTGAATTTTTCTTTGGTCATTTAATGTATGCCGTATGATAATTAATGCACTAGAAAGGTGTCAGGGTGGAGACATTGATTGCATAATCGACATTTGCACAAATGATAATAGTGTGATTAGTGTCTCCAAATATGTGTGTTGGGGATTAGGATTTAGGTGGAGATGTTGATTCACCGAATCATCATTTGTACACCGAAGGGGTGGGAAGGGTGAACAGTCATTATCGTGGATGGGTGCATGCACCAAGAACTGGTGTCTGTGCCGAGGTTGGGAAACGGGGATAGAAAATATTAAAATACACTTACCAAGAGGGTTCTTGGATAGACCAAGGGCATGATTCCCCAATCAGGATTAGGGGGAAGAATTTAGATGTTTAAAGGCTTATTGACACGAGTTTGGATGGATGTAGGCACAAGAGCCACTACTATGGTCAAGAGAGCATTGGTCAGCAACCATGGAGCTGCAAGGGAAGCTTACAGAAAAGGAGCGGTGTATGGTGACTATTTTTGGGCTTAACCATGTGAATGATTGGCCTCAACAATGCGTGTACAATGGGATGATGATGAGCCTGGTAGAGAGATGACATAGTGACACCTCTAGCTTCCACTTACCGACATGGGAAGCCACTATCACCTTGTTGGATGTATGGTGGATCTACCGAGTATAAATTAGAGGTTTGATTATGGAGTAATTCCTTAAGGATCTTGATTACTACGTGGATGATGAATTTGAGAGAGCCTCACAAAGGATCACCAAGGACAAGACGTAGATGCCATGATAGACAGGCATAGATGTGAGACTAATGTGACTGGAACTATACTTGGAAGTTTTGATAGGAGTTTAGATGCTATTGGACCTCTCTAGTCCTGGATTCTTAGTGGGATGGTCAAGGGTGTTTTAACACATATTGGATTCATGCACCATGAATTTCTAGGATTACACCATCTTAGGGAAGTTGTACCATGACCTGCACATGTGTGCATATTGTGGGTATATAGACCTAGGGACATAAGTTTCTCTTCTACTGGTATGAGCTTGGGAGCACTTATTTTTTTTTGATCAATTAGTATACATGAGAGGGAGGAAATATAGTCATATGTATGTAGGTACAAGTAACCAATTAGGTACTCTATAGTGGGTGCCACCACATACCAGTGCAAGATATTGGATGAGATCCTGGTGTTTGTATGGACATCATATAGAGATTGTGAGCCTTATGGTGTTTTGTTAGCAAGAGACACTGCATAGGATCTTGGATGTTTTCATTTATGGCAACTAAATACTAATTCCATGCACACATTGCAGTAGGAGGTCAAACCAGAAGACAAATCCAAATTTGGCTAAGTATGGAAATGAAGACAGAGTATTTTGCTAGTGTACAGTAAAATGTATGGTGATCCTTTCCAGGTTAAAATATATTGGCATGCATTTAAGGGAATAATTTTGTATGTATATAGATGCTGATTAAAAAATTTGAAGGTACGGTGATGCAAGTTGTGAGAGTTATAAGGATTTGAACATCACTATTTTTGTTTACTAGTAAGAATAGTCACCTTATGATGAAAAATATTTGCGTGGCTGAGGTAAAAAATTTGGTGCTAAATTTTATATTTTAATGATTCATATGACATGTATGGAGGATTTTGTAGGGTTTGAGACAGATAAATCCATAGTTCACCAAGAACACCTGCATACAAATGACCTGTTACAGGAAGGAAGCCAAAGAGACAAAAAAGCAGAGCTTAGAAAATCTCAAGCGGTGTGAGAAAAATTGTATTCCAAATAATGAACAATAATTACAAGTTCAACCTATAAGGTAAAAAAACCATAAAAAGGTAAAAATCTAGGTTGTGCATAATAATTACTATAAATATTAATTATAATAAGTAAACAAAGTAATAAACAACTTAATTAATTAAATTGATATGATTTGATTAATAAGTGTAGAAATATAATTACTCTAACACCCCCCTTAAGCGAAGCTTAGGAGGTAAGATAACGTAGCACAACTATGAAAGAAGGAAAAATGGGTCTCGACAACAAGGCCTGATCAGGTACCCAATACAAGGAAATCTCTGTAAACCAGAGACAAAGGAGAAAACCCAGTGGGAAAAACCCCTCTCAAAAAAGAGATAGACCAAACATGCTAAAAAAAACATGAAGGAAGGAAGGACTCAAGAAGACCCCCAAGGACAAATTTTGTCACCCCAAACATAGAATGCAACTGAAGATAGAAGGGAGATGCAATAGGTTTAGTGAAGATGTCAGCAACTTGTGCATCAGTGGGAATGTAGTCCAAAGTGAGAACACCATCCTAAATATGCTGACGGATGAAATGCATATGAAGCTCAATGTGTTTAGTGCATTGATGCTCCACTAGGTTGTGGGAAATGTGAATAGCACTCTGATTATCACACCAAAGAATAGTGGGATGATCAGGGGGAAAACCAAACTCAGTCATCAACTACCGAAGCCATAAAATCTCCTAACTAGCATGAACTGTAGCTCTGTACCCAGCCTCTATAGATGAAAGTGCATGAGAATTCTACTTCTTGCACAACCATGTGATAGGACCAAAGCCAAGACAAAAGAAAAAACCAGAAATAGACTTCTGATCATCAAAATCACCAGCCCAATCTAATTCAGTGAAGCCAATAATGTGAGGAGCCCCTGATGTGTAATGAATTCCATACAAAATAGTGCCCTGAATGTATGTCAAAATGCACTTGGAAGCTTGCCAATGACTCTTATGAGGCTCATGTGAAATTTGAGAGACAAGACCAACTGCAAAGGAAAGATCATGATGAGTGTGTGTTAGGTACAACAAACTACCAACCAACTGCCGATACAATGTAGGATCCATTGAAGGTGAAGTGCAAGAGGTAGACAAGGTAACACCTGACTGAAAAGGTGTGGGAGCAGGCTTGCAAGAAAGCATGTCAAAGCGACAAAGCATGTCAAGAGAATACTTCTACTGGTAAATGAAGATCCCAACAAAGGACTGAACAATCTGCAAACCAAGAAAGTAGTGTAACGGACCAAGATCAGTCATCTCAAACTTCTCCATCAATGCCCGTTGAACATCCTGAATCATAGAAGATGAGCTATTGGTGATGAGAAGATCATCAACATATAGCGCAAGGATCAAAACCTCATCCTCAAGACGTTGAATGTAGACTGTAGGACCAGAATGGTGGCATGTGAATCCTGTAGAAAGAAGAAAAGAGTCCATCTTACCATACCAAGCCCAAGGGGCCTATTTGAGACCATACAAAGAACACCAAATTTTACAAACCAAGGAGGGATCCTACACAAATCCCTAAGGCTGCTCCATGTAAATCTCCTCAGTAAGATCACTGTGCAAGAATGCACTCTTCACATCCATCTAAAAAATGGGCCATCCCTGAGAAGTTGCGAGGGATAAGACAAGGCGAATAGATTTCATCTTGGTGATAGGGGCAAATGTCTCAGTGTAATCAATACCCTCAATCCATGAAAAAACCTTCGCAATAAGATATGCCTTGTACTTATCAATAGAACCATCAGCAGAAAACTTAGTATGATACAACCACTTGCATCACACTAAATTTATCCCCTTAGGAAGAGAACAAAGATCCCAAGCATGATTCTTCATCAAAGAAGAATAATCCTCCACCATAGCACTGTCCCACTCAGGATGTCTTGTCACTGCTAAAAATGTCTGAGGATCACCACAAATAGAATGACATAGAAGGCTAGAACCTGCAATATGAGACTGGGTGTGACGGGAAGATGTAGGGTCATTAGCCAGAGATCCTGCAGCCTCAACTATAACACGAGCCCATCTAGGCATTTGTGGAGGATTGTATGGTGCAGGTAAATGGGGATCACCAAGATAATCAACCTCATCATCCTGAAAAGAATCTGGAAGGGATGAGGGAGTAGTGGTAAGGGAATTAGACTCTGGAAGCAGGTTATCTACTGTAGGAAGGCGCTCATCAAACTGGACATCCCGTCAAAATAGGACCTCTCTAGAATCAGGATCAAACAACATGTACACTTTAACATCCTCACAGTAGCCAACAAAAATGAGGTGTCATCTCTTTTTCTCCATTGCTCTCCTCTGAGCATCAGGTACAAATGCCCATGCTTCACTACCAAAAACTTAGAATGAAGATACATCAGGCTTGAAATGAGACCAAGCCTCCTCAAGAGTCATATTTTGAACTGCCTTGGCATCTGATTCTAAATATAGTTGGCACAATTGACTTCCTCTGCCCAAAAAGATGAATCCATGGACCTAGACTGAATCATACAATTAGCCATCTCCTGAAGTGTTCTGTTCTTTCTTTCTGCCACACCATTCTACTGAGGGGTGTAGGGAAATGAAAATTGACGCTGAAGACCATGTTCAAAGAAAAAATCTCTAAAAGCTTGGTTCACATACTCCCCCCATTATCTCTGCGTATCTACAGAATAGAAAGATCAGATTGCTTCTCCACAAATGTCTTAAAGACTCAAAATGAATCAAAGACATCAGACTTTTACTTTAGAAAGTACACCCATGTGTGCTTTGAGAAGTCATCAATGAAAGTAAGCATATATCTAGCACTAGAAAAAGGAGTACAAAATGACATGAGGTCACTATGAATCAACTCCAATGGTGCCAAAGTACGAGTAGCTCATCCCTGAGGAAAAGGATCCCTATGTTGTTTTCTAAGAGCACAACCCTGACAAACACCATTAGTGCAAGAAATTTGAGGAAGCCCAAGAACAAGTGCCTGTATGCTCATCTGCTAAAGATATCTGTAATTGACATGGCCCAAATACTCATGCCAAAGTTTGCTCACTAAATCTTCATGTGCTATAAGATAGGAACTCATACCATCAGAAGGCTCAAATCCATCAAATTTGTATAGGTGGGATGTAGAGTCAACACTCCCAGTAGCCACAATCAAATTAGAATCATGTAAGTCCTGAATAACCACATCATGTGGTGAGAACTTAACGTACTATCTTACCAAGGCCAGAGTGGAAAATCTAATAGATAAATAATAGGTTTGTCGAGATTTCAGGAACCAAAAGAACATCCTGAAGAGAACCCCCAGCTAATGTAACAGAACCAGAACCCAAAACTCAAAGATGTGATGAGTTCCCAACAACAATCTATGAAGTAGCACAAGGAGAAAGAGAGGTGACCAACTGTTGAGTGTGATTCATGTGGTAAGAGGCACCAGAATCCAAAATCCAGGTGGGCCTAGAAGTCATTGCTTGTGCAGTAAGAGAATGACATTTCCCTATAGGGGAAGATGTGGACTGAGGAGAAGAAATGTCATGCTCCTGCATGGCTTCCTCTAAAGCTTCGAAACATTTCCAACACCTAGAAATGAGATGTCCATCCTTGCCACAAAAACTACAGGTTTCAACTGATTTCTTCTTAGTCTTGGAGGTAGACTCAATAGACTTCGAAGAAGACTTACCCTTTGAACGGTTAGCTGGAGGTTTTGAATCAGTTTTTTGTGCAGGTTTGGAGGCATACTCACTGCCTGCTGAATATTTCTTCAGTTTGGATTTCTGTTTTGGTTTCCCCTGTGAAGATTGAGCAACCAATGCTTGGCTTGAAGAGCCAGTAGCATCCATCTATGGATCTTTCCCTATTCACATGTCAACCGATCACAAAATGTCCAAAAGGAAGGCATGGTGTGTCTAGCACCCAAAGCATCCATGGTGGAGTAGAAAGTGGAAGAAAAGATCTGATATTTTCCTCTCAACTTTGAGAGTACCAGGAAGATACACTCATCATCTGTCTTGTTCCTCCCACATCCCTGCAAAACTAAACATAGAGATTTGAACTTCATCAAGAAGTCATCCATAGTGGGAAAGCTGGTAGGAGTCAAAGTGGTCAACTTTGCATCAAGCTGAAGTGCTCAAAACTCATTCACTGTGCCAAAAAAATCTGCAAACTTTCCCCAAATAGCCTAAGGAGTGGTCAAACCATCCATGTGAAACATGAGACTATCAGAGATGTTTAGTGAAATTAAGCCCATGGCTTCATCCATTTTGTTTTTGTGCTAAAGAATCTCAAAGGGGTGCTGCAGAATAGGTTGGTTCTCATCCAGACATGACCATAAGCCACGTGACATAAGTAGCCTGGTCATGTGTGCTTTCCAGGTATGATAGCTATGTGGTGTCAGCTAGGCCACTGAGGAGTCTGACATTGAGAGAAGAAGATGGAAGAAGAAGGGTATTTTTTGAATTAAATTACAGAAAGTAAAGTGCACCCTCCCACAATGTATAATTCTATCCCCCGTACACTAAAAAAATAACAAGATAAAGCATGAAAAAATAAGGAGAAAACCTGGACACCAGATGTAGAGATGGAGGAAACTAAAGCCTTTACTTTGATGCCAGAAATAGGAACTCAAACACCTGAATCAGCAAATGAAACTAGCATCATAGTCTTTGGCTCAGAAAGAGCTCCAGCGATATTTTATTTTCCAAAAAATGATATCGTATGCAAAAGTTATGGCCAAAAGACTGATAGGAGGTCAGAAAGAGCAGCTCACTGGAAAAACACAGTGATAAAAAAAATTTGATGGTCAAATGACCGTCGCACCTCCCAGGAAAAAAATTGAAGGCCGTCTACATGTCAATGGGCTGTCATGCCTAAATTTTTTTTTCGGTCGCCGGAAATTTTTTTTGGTTGCTAGAAAAATCAGAGGGCTAGAAAGTGACATCACTTTTTGATGGGTGATGTCATCAGTGATGCAGCAGTGGAGAAGTCGGGTGGTGGCGGTGTCGGGGTGGTGCTTCGGGGGAGCGGGAGTGGCGATAGTGGCACGACGGCGGGGCCGACCGTAGGCCAGGCTGGGGCTACGCGCTGGTTGTGTGATGACGGCGGTGAGCTGGTAGTGCAGTCGACATCGCCCAAAAATAAGCGTTTGGGTGCATTTTTCAAGGTTGTTTTTAATTTTTTTCTCAAAATGTGTGTTGTACAACCTAGGAGGGAGAAATTTTTCCCAGAGGTCACAGTGGCCAAAAATGATGAACTTTATATGAAAACTGAGTCTCCCAGGCCTTTTGTGTGTAATGGTGGCATCTATTTTTTCTCAAAGTGCTCCAGAAAAAGGTGCCTCCTCTAGATTAAAGAATAAACCCATAGAGAAGTTGTGGTTTTTATCTTTGAATCATGGCTTCAAGACCTCTAGACCAGTCAATAATAGAGAATCTCTGATACAATGTAGGATTTGAGATAGAAAAATCCACAGTTCGCCAAGAACACCTGCATGCAAATGACCTGTTACAGGAAGGAAGCCAAAGAGACAAAAAAGAAGAGCTTGGAAAATCTCAAGCGATGTGAGAAAATTTTTATTCCAAGATAATGCATAATAATTACAAGTTCAACGTATAAGGTGAGTGAAACCCTAAAAATGTAAAAAGCTAGGTTGCACATAATAATTAATATAAATATTAATTATAATGCACCTAAGAGATAGCTTAAGTAAACAGAGTAATAAACAACTTAATTAATTAAACTGATATGATTTAATTAATAACTATAGAAATATAATTACTCTAACATATTTTGCATGATTGTTTTCTGGGAAATGAATTTGAATTGAAGATTTGGCCGACTTGGTCAAAACATTTTACATTTCCTTAGAAGATTTTTTGGAGCCGACATTGGGAGATCAAATTTTTCTAGAGGACCTATAAGATTGATGAATTAGGTTTCAGAAGTGTGTGTGAATTATGAGAGGACAATTTTTAGGCATAAGATCAGTGCATAAGGTACGAAGTGAAGGATTACATGAAGGTTTTATAGATCTGATCATTTGATTAGCGAAGATAGGGAAGACGAGATAGTCAGAGATTAGAGTGTATCAGATCATAGTAATGTGCTAATATGGAAATTTAATTGTACATTGTTAGATGTGTACCATCTTAAAAATTAATCACCCTTATTAGGTGCTCATTTTTAGCCCCATTTTAGTATGTATGGGTTCCCACATTGATTTCATGTCCTTCTAGAACTTATGCATCCTTCAAATCAACATTATTTGTTCAAAAATTGAGAGTGGATCTGACTTCTATACATGACTTCCAATTTTACCACCTATCACATAATCCATCTTCCACCTAGGACCTATGATTGCATTTTTGGATTTTTGGATTTGTCTTGATTTCCTACCAGACCATGGATTTCACCACCCATTTTTAACACACTCCCCAAAGTTCTGCTCAAAATTTGAAGAAATTTTCCTAGACAAGGTCGGCCAGGTTAGCCTAGTCTTGGAAAAGGCCATCTAGGTCAGTATTTTTTTGGACAAGACCATCCAGGTCATCCTTGTCCTAGAGATTTTTTCTTTAATTGGCTCTAGGCCTGATGTAGGGTTTTTTCTCCTAAATCTTTAATTGAGGTCGACCCAACAAAATCCAAGCTTTGAAATGTATATAAAAGGAATCAAACCCTCTCATTTGGACATCTCATATCTATAACCCATCATCATGCAATCATTTTCAAAACTATTATGTATTCAACAGATTCAAGTGCAAGCAAGCATCCATTGTTGAAGGCAACCATCATCAAGTATTCATTTCCACCAAGCATTCAAGTGTAAGGAATCTATCAAGTGCCATAAATTATTTTGAATATTCATTCCATTATGCATTAAAGGAATTTTATTCTATAGATATAACTTATTTCCCCCATTAGAGGTAAATTAAAGGGGTTTACAATCAAGGAAGTAGATCTACATTCATCCATCATGTCTTCTTCTTCTCTTTCTTCCTTAATCCATTATTCTGACAAAATACAACATCCATCATTCAATGGTTTGGTTTCATGATTTCCTATTGGGTTTTCTGTGGAGTGCAAGCTATTGGATCAATACTTGTGATAATCGCCAAAGAGACATTGCGTCATTGAGGTACAAGGTGATTTATGTTTCAGATCTAGATTCTATTCATCTTTGCTTATGAAATTTCAACTCAATTTCAAGGTTAATTCCTCAATAGGGGTTTGACCAAGTCAAACCCCTTTCCAAAAAAATTTCCCCTTCTTTTTTATGTGCATGAATAGTGACAAAAATTGTAGATCCAGATTCAAGAATCTTAAAAATAGCCGTAGGCCCTTGGAAAGTTTCATCAGACTTAGATTTAAAAGGAAAAGGTCAAAATTTTGGAACATCATCCTGGACTAGGTCATCTACGACTAGTTTGTCTAGGTCATCCTCATCCTTTGGGGCTGAAATTTTCATAGAAGTCAGTTACATGCATCAAAATCCCAAATCTGAAGTTTTACCTATTTTCGACATCTCTGTGATAGTAGAAATGAGATATGAAGGTCAATCTTCCTCTTCTTATTTTCAAGGTGAGTTCATTCCTCCTATTTTCTCCTTACACTTACTTTATAGATCGTATTTACTATAATTTATGTATAATTATCATCTCCTATAAGAATCATAAATCCCCTTTTTACATAGATCTTGCATTAGCACCCTTCATCTCTCGGTTGTGCTAATCAGATTGGTTTAAGGGTGGGTTTGTATTCTAATGCATAATATGATTTGGTGATTTATCTACATCCTAACAATTCTCACCATTTTATATTATACATTTTGGTGAACCCGACACATTACACTTCCATTCTGATTTTGGTGTTAGATCCCTTTTCTATGTATTTAGATATCTAGATCTATTTTGTATGAATTTACATTGTTACAATCTATGCCTTTGTATATCTAGGTTTACCTCCATTATACATTTTGGTGAACCCTATGTATGAAATTTCCTCCTTTGATTTTTGGTGGTTAGATCCTCTTTGCATGACATTTCCATTTTTATTTGATATCTAGATCTACTTTGTATACATTGTAGATATTTAGATCTTCTCTTCATTACATTGTTCCATATACATATAATTATATTTCTATATCCATTTCAAAATATTTCATGCATTAGTTATCATTACATTTCATCTAGATCAATTCATTTCTTGAATTTGCATTGATAAAAAGGGAAAAATATCATGTCTTCATATTAGAGTATGTTTATAATACATCTATTTTCTCAAGGTGATAGTGGCCCAGAATCCCTTTTATCACTTTATCCTTCTCTTAAGGATTGCCCTCTCAATGAGGCCATATCGATGCAAGAAGATGTTTTTAACTCTTCTTTCAATAAGATCTCTCTTTTGAGGGAAGTGTGGAAGATTTCCATGATTTTCCCTTTAGGAAATAAGCTTTGATGAATTATGATGATCTCCCTATTTGGGATGAACCCCTAGATGATAATGTTGACTATTCTCTCCCTCATGAAACAACACTGTTAAAAGAGGAGGATATTTTGGTTGACATTTCTTCTATTTCCTCTAATGACGATGCATTAACGCTTGATGTTTCGCCTTCTCCTAAGATATACCCCCTTTACGAGCATATTTTGGTGCAAGAGGAGGACATTATAAGTGTAGTAACCCAAAAATGGTTCACACCTATGTGCCCCATTTTTTAACACATCTTCTATTCAATAATATTGTGTCATTCTTCCATGTCATCAATTACTAACATTTCTCTCATTTGGGCCAAATTGATCATTTTCATAATCAATCCTAAATCTTCCTAAACCAATCCTATTTGATCCTAAACATTCCTAAACCATACCATCTCTTCCTAGTCAGTCCAGGATCATTCCAAACTCATTCGATCAATCTAAGGCATTATTAAAGATCATCGATGCCTCGTCATTTCCTAAATCATTGTAGAACCGTCAAAATTGTTCCTAATCTTCATCAAGATCATCAAAACCAACTCAATATTGCATAATTGTCATCATTTTGGTCAATGATCAACTAATTTTTCCTCTTGGGATAAATAACACCGAGTTTATCCCTATGTCCTAATTGAGTAAATAAATTGACTTTATTTATTCCCTCTTTCCTATGTCTCCACAATTGATTAATTTATATTAATTAATTGACTAATTTTCCATGTTGGAATTTCATAATTCCTATTTTAATAATTTCCATTTTTTTGGGAAATATAAGTTTTATAATTCAAAATTTCCACCTATTCATTAGCCTCCATTTGTCAAAGTTGTCATAGTTTATGATACTTTCTTCTGTTCCTTTGTCATAATATGTCATATTTTATGAAAAATTTCCCTTCCTTTCTCTGCACTAATTTTCCCGATTTTATCTCTTAAAATTTGTCATAATGTGTCATAATATGACACTTTTCCAAATTCATTTCTCAATTATGACAAGCTTCCAATTTGCACACCTAATTGCTAATTTTGCATCTTGGTTTCTCCTCCTATAAATTGAGATCAATTCTCTCAATCAAATTAACCATCATTTTTCAAGTCTTCTCACCGTCACTATAGTCAATTTTCTTTCATGTTTTAAGTGCATTATGTGAATATGAGAGATAAATCAAATATTTTGAAGAAGCAAGAAAGAGCACAAATATAAAATTGAGGGAGTTTTGTTTATAGTTTGCATTTCTTTGTCTCAATTTCTTTTGTGTTTAGATAGGTTGATTGTGCATGATTTAGTGCTTGACAGTTCATCTTGTGTGCATGTTTTTCTCATTTTCTTGTCCTAAATTTGGTGAACCCAACATGAAACATGATAACTAATTGATTTTTGGTGTTTTTGATGTGTTTGTAGGTTCTGGAAGAAAGCTGCATAATTGATCTAAGTTTTTGCACCCTTGGTTGGGTTCCTATGCACTTTTTCTATGTACTTGGGGCCTAGACTTGTGCATTTGGTCATGGTTGTTGTGTAATTAGATATGATAACTATGCAATTGGTGTTTAGGGTTGCTATGTTAGGGTTTAGGGCTTAAATATGTATTTTTATGCCTTGTATTTTCATTTCTTTCTGTTCAAAGGCTAAAATGAACCCTAATTTGGTCAATGCATCTCACATTTGAATTTGGGTACCTAAAATGAAGCTCACATTTAGATTTGTTGTTCTTAAAATGAATCTCACCTAGGTAGGGTTTCAACTTTCAAGTGTTTCAATTCAAGTTGCTTTGAAGTCAATCCAATCTGCATATAGGCTAATTAAGGGTTTTCAAATTGGTTTCAATTCATGCATAGTTAGTTTTTGTTCCTGCACAGTTGGTATCTTTTTATGCATATTTTGGCCTCTATCTAGGCAATTGGTTCATATTGCTGCGTAGTTGGTAAATTGGGTCATCTTGATACTATTTTCTAAGTTTTTGTAATCCCAATTTTGTTTCTGCACTTGATATGCATGATTTCTATGTTATTGATGGTCTGTATAACATTTTGGTGATTGTGGGATGAAGAATGGATGATAAACTACTACTGTGCTTGATGCAGGACACTTGAAAAAGACCTTGTGTGTCTTCCTAAACTTTCACGTCTGCTTTCAATGTATTTAAGGATATTCATGTATGACTTTTGATTATGATTTGATATTTATTATCTAGAAGATAACTATGTGATATCTTGTCTTACATTTAAAGTTGTGGTTATTTCATGATGGTTATTTATATGTTGTGATGTCATTATGATTATGGATTGACTAACAACACTGACACTACATCTGTATGCACATGTATCATTTGTATGTTTTACATTTTTTGCTTGGTGTATTTGATATGGTATGGGATTGAGTCATATTTACTTACACTGGCAAGATCTACATGATGTATTGATCTCAACCCTTTTCTGTTATATTATATGAATGCATATGTTATTCTTTGTGATGATAGGTTTGTAGGTGCTGGGCACCATCTTCCATGAATTGGTAGGAGTGAGCATTCCCTATCACAATATCTCAATGGTAAAAGAGAGGATATAGTATCCAGGCCTAAATCCCTATCCTAAGCCAATATTTTTTCCAAAGAAAGGACAAGTATATGACTGACTATCCTATCTGAATCCGTCAAGGTGACATGGATTCGTGAGACTTTCCGTATGTTCTTGTTATTTATATTTTAATTGTTTTTGTTTATTTAGATGGATTCAGTTAGATTTATGTTGCTTCTGGTCTTATTCGATTATTGCTTAATTTTGGTAATTATTAATGTTAATAATTACACCTTTAATAAGGTTACAACATTAATATATTAAATATATAGATAATTAATAATTAAATGTCTATATTTAATTAATAAGTCCTAAATTAATAATTAATATTAAATCCAAAAATTAAAATTAAATACATAATTAATATAAAAATGATTTTTATAATCAAGTTGCATATTAAATAAATTGCTATAAATATTAATTTTAATTGAAATATTATTATGCAATTTAATTGCACATTCAATTTAATAAATCAAATTAAGAATTCTAATTTAAAGTTGAGTTAAGTGATATCTTTAAGTTGCATAATTGATTAATTAATAAAAAGTTTAACATGCATTTCAAATGCACTTTTCTAAAATTATGACTTTGACTTCAACTTGTAAAGTTAAGTTGTGCAAACTTAATTTAAGTTAAAGTTGAAATTAAAGTGTTTTCTTTTAATTTTAAATTTAAATTTAAATTCATAATTAGGGTTGCACTTTTGTAAACCCGATTTCTTAGTTTTCTATATATTTGAATTGAAAGCCATTTAAAGGAATTCAATCATGTTGAAGGAGAATTTTAGGAGTAAAAGAATTTGTAAAGCTTTGGAGTATTTTGGATTGCACCTTACTTCGTCACTGTTTCAGATTTGTTCTTCATTTTTAAGGTAGGGTTTGAAACATTTGAAATTTCAGTATTCAGATCCATGTCTTCTATGTGTCTTGAATACTGGAATCCTTTGTATGGAAATTCCTTGTTTATTATTATTTTTGTTTGATTTATTAAATCTAAAAAATTAAAATTGAATTGAATCTAGGGTTTTGTTTGTTGTGTAGTTTTTAGATATGGAATTGTGAGTGCTAGGGTTTTATTGGAAAAATTCTAGTTGTAAGAAATTATGTTTTTTTCTCAATTTAGGGTTTGATGTTGATTTTGCTATAAAACATTTTGCATAATTTTATTTCGAAAGAAATAGGGGTAATGGGTTGTTTAAAAATCATATTTTTATTGTGTTCTCCAAGATCTAGGATTTTTAGAAAATGGAGAAAAGTAATTATATGTTTCAGACATTCTGTATTTCCAAGTTCTTTTTGTTGACACTTTTGTGTTAGTATTTCATTCTGAGGAGGAAAAAAAACAAGTTCTGGATAAACCATTTCATAACGTTAAAAATAATGTTATTCTTACCTCTGAATGGAAAACAATTTATCAACTAGGGTAACCCATTTTTGCTAGGGTTCAAACCTAGGTTACTCTACCTGGTCTTCCCTATGAATTCAATGATTTTCAAAATTTAAGATAGATTGGGAATTTCATTGGGGAATTTGTTAGAACGAACCATTGCATTTTAAACAATGAAATCATAACAAAAGTTTGCGTTTTAATATCTCCACCCTTTGCTTCTCCATCCGTTTTTAAATTTGATTCTCCTTTTAGACTGTAGAGGAAACCTATTATTAAGGATCCACCTAGTTTACACAAGGCAGTCATTTCTATTGATATAGATCTGTTCACTATGTTTGAATGCCCCAATCAGGCTTTTGTTTCTCCTACTTGTAAGTTGCACAGAGTTGTTTCCTTGAAATCGTCCCCAAGAAGTTCACAAGATTATGCCCCATTGCATGTTCCCTCCTTCTCCTTTAATGTCCCTCCAATTCCTACTTCTGCAAGTTTGCAAGCTTCAGCTCATTTCCCCACCCTCCCCATAACCTTTCATACACTCCCTTCTTATGTCCCTTGCCCAAATTTTGGCCGCGATTGATGGGTCATCTTCAAACAAACACCTGGTCCCTCACCATACATCTTCCATGATATTACATGAATCCTCCACACCACAATCCTCACCAATTGTTGTCCCTTTACTTCCTCCTCAATCCTCCACTTTGGAGGCCTCTCCGGAGACTACCCTCAACCCTTCATTCCCGCCACTTTCTCCTATACTTCCTTCATCCCTTCATCAACCTTCATCAACCTGATCTGTGCTTCCTATTATCACTAAATCTGGTCTCCCAATTATCACTAATTCCCCTATACAATATGGGATGTTGGAAGGATATTTGGATTACCCATTTATTATTATGCCATCTGTTAAAGTGGTTTCACAAATAGAAGATATTATGAAAGAAGCTAAAGTTGTCCTTGATGATCAGATTACAGATTCTATTATTGATTATTTTGATACTTCTTTATCTTGGTTATCATACAATGGTGAGATCCCCAAAACTAAAAACCCTTATGAAATACTCTCTCCAGATGTGGATCCCTCCTTATTAGAGGTTGTAGTTGTGTGTGTATATTTGTGCACCTGTTATCTGCAACACAACACTTCAATAAGTCATCCTGTTAGTGGAAAACAAGGGTTAATGAGCATACAAACTATAACTTCAACTTATTACTTTCTAACTAGGATGAGTGTAGAAAAATAACATAAAATCCCTCAGATTTATGCTAAATACCAGTGACATAAACAACCTAGCATGAAAGATTTTATTTAAACAAGCTATTATTCAATGAGAAATGCATATTAGACTAAAAATGGACATTATAACAATGCATAAGCATAGACTATGAAATGAAATATGAGTTTAAGTCTATTCCAACAGCACAACAATGCATTTACAATATGAGATGAAGGCTCATTTGTGCTCCAAACTGCATACTATTTATAGAAGAATGAGAGAGAGAGGGGAGACAAGGTTCATTAATGAGTTGAGGGACTCATTAATGGTGGTGTAAGAGCCATTAATGCTTTGAGCATTAATGAGGCATGGAGGAGACATGGGCTTAAGGCATCTTCATTAATGAGGCATTAATGAAAACCTTAAAGAAGCATGGGAAGGGTGTAAGAGGGTGGCTTGAGAAGGTGGACTTGGGGAAGGAATCTTGAAATTTCTTGACTTTCTCAAGTGGGTGGAGTTGTTAATCATTCCTTAATGGAATGTGACAACATTAGGAGGTGGGTTAGGGTTAGAATTAGAATTATGATTAGATTAGCAAGGGTGAATGGGTTGAGAAGGGTTAGAACCCAGGGTAGAAGTGGTTGAGATAGGTTAGGTTGGGGTTTAAGGGAATATTAATTAAATGAATTAAACTTATTTAATTCATTTAAAATATAGGAATTAATTATTTAAATAATTAAATTGCTTTTTAATAATTAAGGGGACTATAGCCATTTTAATTAGATTAAATAGGCTAGGGGAATGGGTTATTTGCAAGTGTGTAATTGATTTAGGGATTTATTTAATTTATTTATAAATAAATACTATAGCCATGTTTGTATTTGATTTGATTTAATTGGTTTTGAATTGATTTAAATCATATGGCTATAATAGTTAATATAATTCAGTGATAAAAATCACCTAGGACATTAAATTGATTTCAAAAGAATTATGGCAAGCAGTAACAGGGTCGTTTGGACATAATTGGGGGTATGATCACACTTAGAAAAAATAGGGTCCATAGTTGCAACAGACCAAATTCAAGTGGTTACATTTTCCCTTCTTTGAATTGATGTGCAAGCAGCGCATTAATTCAAATAAAGTTTTTGATTTTGACTTCAGAAAGATTGAGAATTCTATTCTTGGTTGTCGAATGAAATGTTGATGAGATCAGTCTTGCACTTGATTGAAAAAAACTAATAGAATTGATTTTGAACTTGGTTGTCGTCCGAAAATCAATACAAGATTTTAAAGGTACTAATTCTGAACTTGGTTGTCGTCCAAAGATTGATAATACTGATTCTGAACTTGGTTGTTGTCCAAAAAGCCAGTATGAAGCTGCCAGGAGCTTAATTAAAATCTTTTAAAAATGAGGAAATACAAGATATGCAGCTTATGAGAACCAAAGCTTTCTATCCAACAACTCTGACTTTAGTCAAGGAAATTGTTGTACCCCTAGTTTGTTTGATAACGAAGTCATTTTAAATGTTGTTTCAAGCAAAATTTAATTATTGATAGTGTGATCATGCCCCCTCGGGAATGAAATCAAAGGAAAAGAATAAAATCCCTTAGTTGAAAGAATGTATCACTTGCAGGAAGCAGTTAGGGCAAGAAATAATTAGAAGAAGTGGAAAAAGATGGTGTGTTTAAGAGTAAACACACGAGTACCATGTTCATCACAGTGAAAATATGAGTTCGATTTTGTTCCCGATTGATCAAAGATTTTGGGAATCATGGGTATCAATAAGATATATGATGTAATTAATTTGGATTTTTAGATGAAAATAGAAAGATTGAGTTAATTTGGAGCTCAAAATTCCTTTAATGCTTTTACTTCTTTCAAAATGCATCATGCAATCTCTAAATGCAGCTATATGCAGACACTTAGGGCTTGTCACTAGTTTGCAAATGTATAGCTTTTTATCATCATTGGGCATTCTGTCAGAACGAAAACCACCTGATAGTACAACCATCACTAATACCCACTGATATTATGATAATATGAATACTATATTTTATTGAAATGTCAGAAACAGACTTAGGCATCAAGGCATAGGAGCCATGATAAAAAAATATTTACCTTCCTTTTAATATACCAGGTTCTGATTAAGGCAAGATATTGGACCCGCAATGACCTTAAAAATTCACATCCTTGGGTACGTTATGATTTGTATACCTTAGTGAGAATCTGGATCAGAAAATAGACAAGGAAATTGTTTCAAACTCACCGTAGTTTCCACATAACAAAGATCGAGATATATGTAGCTATCCAGCCATAGTAGTAGCTCTTACCATAAACATCCAAGTTAGGTGAAATTTATAGGATCATTTGGAGCAATCACCATACATAGAAAATGAAGAAAGCATTATGCCCCCTATCCTTGTGACTCTTTGTCTTTACGCGCAAACATCATTGAGTAACTAAGAAGACATAATAAATCATCAATTGTGAATCTATCAAATAAAATTTACAATTAATTAGATGCCCCTAGTTGAAAACATCATCAGGACATAAAAGAATCATAATCAAGTGAATAGAAAACTGTGCGTTTTAAGTAGTATTTGTTCATTCCTTTGTCAAACACAGTAGAGATTCATCAATCAGAAAATCAGATTATAAGCAATATGACGTTCCATGTTTGTACATTGATAGAATAATGCATTCATGTTTGCGAGAAAATATAGCTGTGTAGGAACTCCGTTATTGTAAATGTCATGTCTGGATATGGGATGTTTGAAAAGACACCCTGGTTTTGGAAAGTGACATCATTTTGCTGTTGGAATTATACTAGAATGATGTACTGAGAGGGGAGGGTGAATCAGTACCTCTAAAAATTTTCTTGGTTAGCCCATTAACCCTTAATCATCAGTTTGTAAATTATCTTATCTAACTATTCATCTTTCTTTATGTATATGCAATCATATCATAAGTTCTTTAGTATGTAACCATAAAAAAACCATTCATGACAATAGATAACACATAACACAAGATATGATATCACAGAAAACTCCTGTTAGGAAGTAAAAACTATGGTGGGGATTGTTACCCACAAGACTTCACTATTTTTAGATAAGAAGGGGCCAGTTAAGACTTACAATTGGTCACTTCTGATGGCCTACCCTATTAGGAGTATTACAGTGGAGACCTGTTAAGATCTACTTCATTTGAAGCTTTAGCAACACTATTAAGTGTGCACTCTGTTAAGAGATTTGGAAAGAATTGTTAAGTCCACTTTCTACAAAAGGATTTTAGATGTGATGCACTTGTTAGAATGCAACTACATAAGTCTTTGATCTGATGATGCATGCAATCTTTAATTGCTGATAACAGATCCAATAAAGCTTCCTATGTATAAGTAATCATCCTTCCATGATTGAATAATACCTTTGTCTGCTCGTTGGTAGCCTCTGTGTGTTCTTGACAACTGATATGATCAGTTTCTGAACTTTGCATGAATTCTACCTTCTGCTCCTTAGATGCTCTTCGTGGCTATCAACAAAAATGAATTCATAACTCACAATTGAGTTGAACATCTATTTATACTAGTTTTTGGCTCAATTCTTGATTCACTCTTTGCAAGTTAACTCTAGATCCAAGGTTTATAACTTGACCTTGATCTTTAGTTAGATATGTTTTAGATCTGTTAGGATGCTTTAAAACATTTACATAAATCTTTCTTGACACTTAAGTTATCATTTAAAACAAATTAAAACTCTATAAATAGAATTACATTGCTTTGTCTGACGTGTAAAACTCAGATCTACTATTTGCAGGTTCTCTAACTGACTGTCAGTTTCGACTGTCGATTTTCTTAGTTGTCGGTGTTCCTTTCTGGAAATGGTCATCAGGTATGCCTTTTCTATTCTATCAGTTTTGTTCTCAAAATTGGGTCGTCGGGTATGTTCTCAATGTTATGTTATTGACCCATTGATGATGTCCTGTTCACTTCATCGGTACAACACTTGTCAGTGTTTGTCGGTTAATTACATACTTATCATTTTTCCATGACCTTTTTGTTCTGTCAGGTATGCTTGCTATTTTCCAGTAATGCTTGTAGTTTGTCGATGATCTCTATTGTCTTCCCGTGATCTTTGTCAATGTTTTTCACTAAGTATACTAATGGAAAAATTAATGTCATCAATCTCCCCCTTTGGCATTAGTATCAAAAACATGATATGTGCAACATACTGAGTGTATTAGTATGTACACCTATGTATACTCCATCCTTAGTCATTTTAATGTCTCCCCCTATGTATATGTCGATAAGTGTAAGTATATATACATATCCTTATGTACTTTTCTTTTCTTCTTTTTTTTTGATATATATTGTACATGACTATATTTATATATCTGATCCTTCTGTACATACAATATACATTTCCTTTCCTCCTTTTTTGATTCTAAAGGAAAAGGTACTTACAACCTATCAAAAAGGTGGGAATGTGAGGACTTGATCTCCTCCATCATCTTTTCCCATTTCTCCTTCAGCATTTCTAGAGCCATGTGCTCCAGTGAAATTCGTACATGTATATCATAGATGTTTTCTACTACAGACATCTCAAGGGTTGCAATAAGATTTCTTGCATCAGAAATATGCTGTTGTAAGATTAGGAAGAATGTGTGCTTGTAGTTCTGTAATCTCACCTCGTAGTTGTTTTTCAGCATCCAATATTTCTTGCCTTAGCCTATTAGCCTCTATGATCTTTTCATGATGCGCCTTTATGCTGTCTGCATTTAAGGTTAGGCTCTGTGCACTTGCTGTGACATTAGAATCTATTTATGATAATTTGTCACTAATTTATTTTGTAAAATTCTCAAGTGTGCACATATTTTGAACTAAGGTGATTGCTTCAGCAATCATTGGCTCTAATTGTTTAGTTAGTTCAGAGAGATTTACCTTGTTCAATGCCACTTCTTGGCTGATTTTGTCAATTAACTTGTATTGGTACTGTAACTTATAAAATGTTACATATAACAATGTGTAACATAAGAACATGTAACATTTGAAATAAGTGGGGGAAAGATAAGATATTCCTCTATCCCAAGATGCACAAATGAAATATCCAAATTGATTAACCCCAAAAGAAGGATCAATGCACAAATGAATCATCCATTCAGAAATGAGAGAAAAGAGGAAAGATCTTAAATTTCCATTTTAGAAAGGAATGTATATGATAGTTCTAGGAATTAAAATGGATGAGATGAAGTACCAACCTTAAAATAGTGCAGATCAAAGAACACTATTTTTTGAGGTCTATAGGCTATTTCTAGAAAAATTAAAGTATGATATGAAACCAGAACACAGAGACGAACAAAACCCAGAAATAATTTTCCATTCTAATGTCATCTTATGAAAAAGGTTGACCTTGACCCACAAATGTCAACCCTGACCCAATAATGTCGACCTTAACCTGCACAGTTCTGAAAGTGACTCTGTTCGCAGATCTCGAAAGTTTGCCGAAAAGGGTATCCAAATCTGGGTTCAAATCCACTGTTCTATACCTGTACCTACAAGAAAAATGAGATTTTTTGTTGTGGGGGAGGGGTTTTCCTTGGTCAAACCCTAGTTTTAGAATTAACCTCAAATATATGTAATTGAAATTGCAGAAATGGACAAAGTAAATGCTTAAATTCACCTTTCTTGTAAAATTCCTTGTGGAGGATTCAAATCCTTGGATCCACAAGTATGCTTCAAAATGTGGAATGTAGAAAGGTAGGATTTCTTCAATCTCTTGCTAATAGATCTCCAACACCAAGTCTTGAATGGGTTCTTGAATTTGGAATAGGCTTGGAAGAAGATGGATGGGGAGATCACCAAAAGGGCACCTTGTAGTTTCAATCCTTCAATGGCCTCTAATGGATCTCCTTCATGAAAATAGATGCTTGAATGGATGAATTCTTGCTTGAAATATTTCTCTTAGCTTGCTTGAACTTCACTTGATAATGCTTGATCTCAATTAGGAACGCTTGATGCTTGATTAGAAGACTTAGAGAAAATGAGAGAGAAAGATTCTCTTTTATATGGAATTAGGACACAATCTCCTAAGGAGGCCTACATAGGAGGATTAAATTCCCATTAAATCCTTTACCCATAGGAGAGGACCTATATTAAATATAATTTAGGAATCAACACTTTAGAACCCGAAACAGCCGACTTGGAAGTGGGAAATACTTTTTGCAAAGGCCGACCTCCTGAAATTGCAAGACCCTGGGATCTGAATCCTAGGTCAAGGTCAAGGTCGACCCTGACCTAGGTCAAGGTCAAGGTTGACATAGACCTAAAATGTTGACCTTGACTCTGAAGCCTAGAATCACCAGTCTACAGTCCAGAATGCAGAAATTAGGCCAAACAGGAGTGGAAAGAGGAACATAACAGGGAGGAAGCCATGTCAAGATTAGGAACCCATTCAAGGCACTTTCCATGACCCCAAACCACTTACTCAAAAGGCTAAACATGTCTAAAATGGAATTTCTTCCATTTTGTAACTATACATTTAGCCCCCACTTTAGCAAGAGTATGAGCTCAACACAAACTCTTGGTAAAGGAAAATTTACAGAAAAGACAATCTTATTAGAACCAAAAGGGATAAAGAAACCCTCAAGCCCCCAAGGGACTTAAGTATTTATCAACCCTAAGATCATGATCAGAGAGAGATCACTTAGTTAAGTAGAGAAAGAAAGGGTGTGATTATCTCACCCAATGAGAACTTATGTCTCATTGTGAACTACACAAAAAGGATAGGATGACCCATCAAGAAAGAACTTGATAGTCACCCCATAAAGTGGTGCACCTTCTGGCGGCTTTGTGCATGTACGTAGTGTATCTTCTGATGGATTTTATGAAGTACCCATGGATCCATATCCTTATATCATCATGGAATACATTTGTAAAATGCGTATCTCTTCAGGATTTAGCAACTTATGTGCGTTACCTTTCGAGGATTTAGCATATTGAATTGTAATTGAGTGTGTATCTCTTCAGGATTTAGCAACTTATGTGCATTAACCTTAGAGGATTTAGCATGTTGTGAAACAAAATATTAGAACAAAAATGCGTAATATAGAACGAGGGAGGCCGTGTATATGCCCCCCTCCTTAATATGGCAAAGTACATACTATTTTGACATGTTAAGGAAAGTAAAAGAACAAGGATAAATCCTTCTTCAACAACAAGAAAATATCCATAGACAACACCCAGTCCAAGCCAAGAAGGTCACAGCTCCTATTAGGCCGTCGAAGGGACGAATGCAAAGAGATATCATGCAAGAAGTGAAAATGTAACCCTTGTGAGGGATAGCACAGTATTTGGTTTCTAAGGTGAGAGATTTATCAACCATGGAAACCCAATGTCAAATAATGAAATAGGTTGTGATCAAGGACATAAATCCTCAATGCAAAACAAAATTTTCATGTACGATTGGATATCACATAATAGATAAATACTGCTTAACCAAGGGAAAAGTGAATCCTGGAAAGACAGAAAAGAAGGAGATGTCATCCTTGCCGCCCAAGCTTGGGAACAAGGATGAAAGGGGACCTATTATATCGCTCACAATACTATGCAAGACAACGAGCCCCCAAATATTAGGCTAACATTGTTTACATAATATGGAGTTCCATAATAGGAACATAAATGTTATTTAGAGAAAACAAGATTGAAACACAACTCATTGTCACATGATATATAAATAACTTGACTATCAATGAGCTGCCTAATCTTATAATGTAAAGCATGACATTCATTAGTAGAGTGATCATGAAATCTATGATACAAACAAAAAGGAAGAGTCTTCAAGTGTGGACTATATTTCTTTTTGCGTTTAGGTCTAGTAATCATCTTAGCATGAAGGAGTTTAGGCAAAATAACTTCTTGGTCAAATTCCTTAATAGGTTCATTATGTTTTGAAGTGTTATTAGAGATGTTGTTAACATTGATTTGTTGTTGAGGATTAAATCCCAATCCATAAGAAGGCTTATGCCCCCCATTCTGTAAGGGCATTTGAATTCCCTATTTATGCTTACCGCATCTTTGACCATGGAATCCTTGTTTAACTAGTAAATGATAACCAGGACCATAATGAGAAGCCATATCACAAGGAGTCAATGGAAATTTAGTAGTCACTATATCATTACTAGTAGGTTTGATAGATTCATAGTGGGTAGAAGCTGCAACAAAGTTATTACGAAGGTAATGAGAAGTAGAAGCAAAGACTCATTGTTCAAACTCTCTTTGTGGCTTCATAAAATCAAGATTAGAAACCTTATATTCTCCAATAAAGGTAGGATTAAAATTCAAGGTTCCCCAATCATCTCCAGGAAGATAATTAGAGGAAGAAGGATTACTATTAGGAATAGGAGTATTGTGAATATTCAAACAAGGATTTGACGCATCATCTGCATGAAGTGTATACACCATGTTGTTGTGAATAAATTTGACTTTATGATGAAGGGTGGAAGGAACAACATGCATCTCATGCAACCAAGATCTACCCAAAAGTAAGTTATAATGAAGAGGTCTAGGCATAACATGAAA
>MU228316.1:3864778-3879224 GCA_018584345.1 Thuja plicata | reverse complement strand
CAAATTTCATGTATGTTTCTTTTACTATTACACATCAAATGGAATGTATGATATGATTTCATATGCATAAAGAAAGATGAACAGATAGATAAGTTATTTTACAAACTAATGACTAAGGGTTAATGGGGTAGCCAAGAAAAGTTTTAGAGGTACTGATTCACCCCTCCCCTCTCAGTACAAATTATCTCAATATAATTCCAACAACTTGTCCATATAGTTTTTTCTCTTTGGATTTGTCACTTTGGATCTGCACTCATGTGCCTTGTGTCCTTTCTTTTAAAATTTATAACAATTACCAGTAAAAGTAGATTGTTCTTGAGAAATACCTTTCATTTTGCTTCTGCAGATGTTTGAGGAGTGGCCTAGTTTTCCACAGTGATTGCATGAAAAATTCTTGGATCTTAGGGTTGTGAAAGCATTCCTCTGATCTGGTTGATTAGAAGATTCACCATTCTTGTTGTACCCTAATCCTGTGTAGTTGTTGACTCTTCTCTGTCCATCAAGAAAATCATCCATCCTTTTTTTTCTATCCTCAGCCTTTTTGATTAATTCGTTGTGTTGATTCTGGACTTTGATTTCATGTTTCAATTTTTTGGTCTCTTCTCTTAGATCACCTATGATTTGTATTCTTTCAATGAGTTCTGTATGCAATCTATTTGCTTCTTGACTCATAAGAATTATCTGGTTGGTAACCTCATGGTGATGCTCAGTGAGTCTTAGAATCTCTGATTCTTTCTCTTGTAGCTTCTCTATAATTTTCCTCCTATCATCAATGGCTAGTGTTCTTTCATTTTCAGCTTTTCTTGCATCATTTATGACATCAATCATTTTCACCATTTGAGTCTCTTGACCAATTTGCAAAATCTTGATTTGATTTGTCAGATGTAGATTGACCTCTTGTAGACTTGTAATTTCTTCTATTGATGCGTCTGAAGCTTTTCTCATTGATGATTCTGTTGTTTCAAAGTAATCTATTATTTCAAATTCTTTGTAGTCTTTCTCATTCAGTCTGGTTGCCATAATATTTCTTTCATCAAGAAATTTTCTCAGTTTTATTTTCGCCTCCTTATATGGCTCATAGTTTATTTGCATCTGTAACTGCTCATTCTCAATAGTCATGTCTAGTCTAAACTTGTCGATTGCTTTGATCTTTTCTCTTAAGTCTTTAAGATTTTCAAGAAAGAGACTTAGCTCTGATACCAATTGTTGGAATTATATATGAATGATGTACTAAGAGGGGAGGGGTGAATCAGTACCTCTAAAATTTTTGTTGGTTAGCCCATTAACCCTTAATCATCAGTTTGTAAATTATATTATCTAACTGTTAATCTTTCTTTATGTATATGCAATCATATCATAATTTCTTTAGTATGTAACCATAAGAAAAATATTCATGACAATAGATAACACATAACACAAGATATGATATCGCAGAAAACTCCCATTAGGAAGTAAAAACTGCAGTGGGGATTGTTACCCACAAGACTTCACTATCTGCAGATAAGAAGGGGCCAGTTAAGGCTTACAATTGGTCACTTCTGATGAACTATCCTATTAGGAGTATTACAGTGGAGACCTATTAAGATCTACTTCATTTGAAGCTTTAGAAACACTATTAAGTGTGCACTCTGTTAAGAGATTTGGAAAGAACTGGTAAGTCCACCTTCTACAAAAGGATTTTAGATATGATGCAATTGTTAGAATGCGACTACACAAGTCTTTGATTTGATGATGTATGCAATCTTTAATTTCTGATAACAGATCCAATAAAGCTTCCTATGTATAAGTAATCATCCTTCCATGATTGAATAATACCTTTGTCTGGTCGTCGGTAGCCTCTGTGTGTTCTTGACAAATGATATGAGTTGTTTCTAAAATTTGCATGAATTCTGCCTTCTGCTCCTTAGATGCTCTTTGTGGCTATCAACAAAAATGAATTCATAACTCACAATTGAGTTGAACATCTATTTATACTAGTTTTTGGCTCAATTCCTGATTCACGCTTTGCAAGTTAACTCTAGATCCAAGGTTTACAACTTGACCTTGATATTTAGTTAGATATGTTTTAGATCCATTAGGATGCTTTAAAACATTTACATAAAGCTTGCTTGACCCTTAAGTTATCATTTAAAAAAAATCAAAACTCTATAAATAGAATTAGATTGCTTTATCTGACGTGTAAAACTCATATCCACTATTTGCAGGTTCTCTAACTAACTGTTGGTTCTGACTGTCAATTTTCTTGGTCATTGGTGTTCCTTTCTTGAACTGGTCATCGAGTATGCCTTTTCTATTCTGT
Source organism: Thuja plicata (assembly GCA_018584345.1). Taxonomy (NCBI): domain Eukaryota; kingdom Viridiplantae; phylum Streptophyta; class Pinopsida; order Cupressales; family Cupressaceae; genus Thuja; species Thuja plicata. The sequence goes on along the minus strand of MU228316.1, from coordinate 3,876,925 downwards.
CGATTTTGTTCTCAAAACTGTGTTGTCAGGTATGTTCTCAATGTTATGTTATTGACCCATCGGTGATTTCCTATTCACTTCATCGGTGCAACACTTGTCAGTGTTCGTCGGTCAATTCAATACTTATCATTTTTCCATGACCTTTGTGTTCTGTCGGGTATGCTTGTTGTTCGTCGGTAATGCTTGTAGTCTGCCAGTGATCTCTATTGTCTGCCAGTGATCTCTATCAATGTTTTTCACTAAGTATACTAATGGAAAAATTAATGTCATTATTTTCATGTATCAAGAAACATTGTGTTTGTTAGGCAAACCGTCTTAGAGAAACCTAGCATCCATAACCTACCATACTAGCAAAGATGCTCCCAGTGCAGAATGAATTGTTCCCTAGAACCGAAAAAGATAGACAAATCCTAAGCAAGGATAAGGTAGTTGTAAAGAAACAAAGTCAACATTTTAGCACAGGTGTGATCGTGAAGGCTTAGTATCAGAAATGCATTGATAGATGGAGCACAAAGTACAAGTGATGCCAGTTTGCCAGTGTTTTTAGAAGATTTCAAAATATTTACCAATTCTCAAGCATGATCATTTTTGTGTGCCCCCAATGTCTAGAAAGATGTAGGGTGTTATGGATGTATTGATATCTCAGAAGTGGATTGGCAACGATGGAGGAAGCAAGTGAATGCCACCCTCAAGGAAAGTCTCCTCAAGATTACCCAAGCCAGGGAAAAATAATATATCAATGTAGGCTCACGAAGCAGTGCTAAATATTAGATAGGATAGTGACCTGATGTCATGAAAAGTATGTAGGATAGCATACAGTCCAAAAGAGTGGACATGTCAAGAGAGTTCTTAGAATGTGTTTTTCATTTTATTTTGTCCTTCCTTTTGATCAAGACCAATGGGTCAACTGATAGGACTAGTGCCAGGATAGTGAGTATGGAATTGGGATAAGCAAGATCATGATAATGTGCAATGGATAAGAGAAAGTGAGAAAGATATACAATTTGTTCATGAATAGGCCCCACCTTGTCAAGATCACCAAATGGAAAATGGATGGAAGATGTGATGGAAGGAACTTTCCCCCAAGTGAAGAGTGCAAGTAGGAGGAATTATGCGTGACACCTATTTGCCAGGTTTTCATCATGGTACTTATCCAAGGTGCCACAAGAAGTTATTTTCACCATAGGATGAATCTTTTTCTCTTTACTTTTGCTACCAAGGCGCCTGTTTACCAGGTTTTTACCAAGACACGTCTTTTTTTTGATTTTTTGATTTTAAGGAGGAACTTATGCATCATTCTCTTTGGATAGTGTTCCTTTGAAGGATATACTACGATAGGCCAATAACACTGAAAGTATGCTCAAAGATGTTGATAGGGTGATGAAATGGAGGATAAGGAAGATGGAAGCCAAGTTTTTATGCAATGGAATGGATGAGAGGAAAAGAAGGAATGTAAGGACCCAATATGGAAAGATAGTAGGTGGCAATATCAACATCAACACACTCTTTGAAGGGTAGTGTATGGATTGAGTTTTTGATGTATGAATGGGTAGGGATCTTGGTATACAAGGACCTAAGATGGAGGAAGTATTCAAGGTAATGGATTTTGGGACATGAGGACCCAAAATAGAGTTAGAAGATGGACAATGTGTGAAAGAAGATAAAGTGGAAGCCTTTGGAAGCTTGGATGCCAATTCTGATTTTTCCTTTTTGTTCAAGCTTTTTAAGAGAGACTTGGGAATCCACATAAATCTTGATTTTCCTTTTGTTTTGAATGATTTAGAACATAATTCTTCCATGATGGTTTTAGGAACCCATATTTTCTTTGATATTATGTTATTCTCCATGGACCTTTGTGGTCTCTTGAATGTTTCTTATTTCTTTGTATTCACATGTCGATTAGATTGAACATAGTGATCTTCATATGTAAGTGGATTCTTGAATTTCTGATTTCTTTGTTTGGCATCCAAATTGCTTCCAAAAGACTTGGTATTTGTGGATGAATAAGACCAATATGGATGGTTGATATGGATGTGTTGATATGGAGGTTTCAAAGATGCATGTTTTTGTTGATCTTGATAGGAGATAGGATAAGTGGATGACAACCTAGGAGTGGAAGATGGAGGGATATATGGACCAAATACAGATGGAAGGTTTGAAGATTTCTGCTTTTGAACATATGGACCAAGGATAGATTTGGAAGATGGAGAAGGCTGATTCTTACATGCAAATGGAGGAATATAAGGTGTGAAATGAGTATCAACATCTTTAGAGTGAGCTTCCTGGACAAGGATCTTTTGTTTCAAATTCATCTTTATACCCATAGGCTCATGTGTAACTTTGATAGGAGTCATTTTAATTGGAACCCTTGATGCTTGAGGCAACTTATTGTCATGTAATGGATTTGGAGGAATAATGGTTTCTTGAGGTGGATATGGAGGTTTATATAAAACATATGATGGAACATGTTGATCTTGACAAGGGTATTTGTATAATGCAGGAAGAATACCTTGCTCTTGATTTTCAATAGAATTTTTAGAAGTATTAAGATCTTTCTTAGGAGATGAAGAGCTATGTAGCTCTTGAGATGGAAGGGTATCTTCTTGAAGGAAATGAAGAGATATGAGGGGATCACCTTCAGATTGTAGGGATATGGGATCTTCATCAAATGTTGGAGGGGATAGGATAATGTCTTGATCTTGATCATCAGTAAGACTTGTCTCTTTGTTCTCTGTATTATCCTCTTGACATGGGTCCACTCCAAAGGAAAAGATAGGAGTTTTAATCTTCATGAGGGATTCTTGAAGGATCGCTGGGGAATTATCCAAAATAGGCCTTGAAGTATATGAAAGCTTAGGGTCTTTGATCTTAGGAGCATGGAATGTACATGCTGCAAGATATAGATTAGCTTGGATTTCTTTTAAAGGCAGCCCTTGAGGGTAGACATAGTTATCATGAAAAGAATTAGGATCTTTGTGTGATGGAGGATATTTGGATATCCTTGAAGCTTTGTTAGATGGAGAAATAGTGGAAGAAGTAGAATTTGCATGTAGCTCATTTCTAGATATAGGTTCATGATTTTCATCATGCTTGAGATTGGTATTTTCATTTGATAATTCATGAGTATCTTCAACTTTGATTATTCCATCATCTATTAGATCTTGGATTTTATGTTTTAACTACATTCAATGTGAAGTTTTATGCTCATTATTTTGATGATAGGCACAGTAGGTACTCACAAATGACATTCCACATGAGGTGGTTTGAGGAAAGGTGATAAGATTATTTTCAATAAGCTCCTCTAGAATTGTTTCATAAGGTTGTATCAAAGGAGAAAATTCTCTATCCCTTGGATATGTAGATCCACTTGAACTCTCCAAAGAGATGTTGGATTCAAGTTTATGAGGACGTTGATCAAAGATAGGATTGACATGATTCTGTGAAATAATCTCTTGATAAAAAATAGGACTACCATGATTAGGTCTCTTCTTAGTTGGAGAATGTGAGGACATGCATGGCTCATGATCATAGAGAAGAGGAAAGATCGATCTTAGTGAATACCCACTTGATGAGGTATCCTTTTCTTCCTTTAAGTCTTGAATTTCAGATTGCAAAGCTTGCATTTTCTTAGATATGGTCTTAATGAGAATTTCTTCATCCTTGTTGTTAAGAGCATAGGATTCATCCCATTTATTTTCAGTCATCGTAAGATTGTCTTTATCAAAGTCTTGAAATGGTGTCAAAAGGATTTCCAAATTGTCCCCAAATCAATCACTTTGAAACTTCAAAACCAAAATCACACATTTGGGGACAATTCAGAAATCCTTTTGACACCATTCCAAGACTTTGATCAAGACAATCTTACGATGACTGAAAACAAATGGAATGAATCTAGTCATGATGTTGTATTAGTCGACTCCAAATGCAAGTGAGGGCACAATATGACGAGTGTCTTGGGGCAATTAATTTTTTCCTTGCACAAAGATTATCACCCTTTCGGGGGTGAATTAGGAATTATTTCAGTTGAAGTTGTTGTAGATTATTGGGCAATCCATTCGAAACCGTCCTCCATAGAATTGCACAAGGAAAAATTCAGGCATATAGCTCTATGAGTACCTAAATATATGTAGTCTTGCAAGCAAGATTCAAGTGGCTCCGCTATACATATACCCATATATGTTCAAGGAATGATGTCAAAATTCCATGAACAAAATTGGCTCTGTCTTTCGAGGCTTTAGCCTATGAGGAAGAAACTATTTATAGTGAGTTGGAAGGGTTGGCATAAAAATTGTCCTCACTTGGGTCATCCCAGGAGATTTTTTCCTCAACCAGTAGGCCCTCTACTATTTAAATATATGTACCAAGGATTGGCGAGCTTTGGATGTCTAAATTTCTGATTCTTCTAAAGAAGAAGAGAATACTCTCCTAATCTAAACCATTTTCTCCCAAAACACATAAAGCAATGTTCATTCCCTCAAGCTATGTTGAGCTTGATTTAGATGTTCCTATTTTAATGAAAACAATATTGCTTGAAAAATAAATTTTGCCTTGTTCAATTAGCCACAAGATTTAGTGAGTTGCTTGTCCAATTACTGATCCAAATTGAATTTAAATGATTGAACTTGTTCTTTGATCCCACAGATTTAGTGCTTTGTGTTGTTCATTTACTGATCCCAAATGAAATTAAACTGTGAGATTACTTGTTCATTTACCTCCAAATTCTGTTCAACCCATAAACTAATGTGTGAGTTTCTGATTTTCCTTAAAAAGGAAAAGAGTATAATCCTCTAGTCATTTTAGTGATAGATTGGAATATGTATCTTAATTTGGAAAGCAAGTAAATAGAAGTCAAGATGGGGGTTGGGTAACCTGAAAAACCAAGTTAGTATATGTTTATGTTAACTCCCATGAAAACCTTCAAGAACAAACTGCAAACACTTGTTAGGCTACCAGATACCAAAAACACAACTTGTCAAAATGTTAGAGTTAGGCAAACAAAGTGTGCAAACTTTCTAACTAGATACGAGCCTAAAAAATCACTGAATGCGATACAACATACTGTATGCGACCTTTCTTACCAGATGTGATAGTATGCTCCCCAGATGCGAGCCTGAACTAAAAATGATCTGGGAAATCCTGGATGTGAGCCTTGTTTACTGTGGTGTGATGGCGTATCTCAGATGCAATCTAGAATGGTAAAAAATGAGCCTGTAACAGGATTCTGGGCATGCAAATTAGTGAAAAAGTGATAGAAAATGAGGCCAAGTTGGAAATCAGGCCCCACGGTGGGTGCCAAAAATGTGTGTGTATATTTGTGCACCTATTATCTACAACACAACACTTCAATAAGTCATTCTGTTAGTGAAAAACAAGGGTTAATGAGCATATAAACCATAACTTTGACTTATTTCTTTCTAACTAGGATGGGTGTGGAAAAATAACATAAAAGCCCTCAGATTTATGCTAAATACCAGTGACATAAACAACCTAGCATGGAATATTTGATTTAAACAAGCTATTATTCAATGAGAAATGCATATTAGACTAAAAATGGACATTATAACAATGCATAAGCATAAACTATGAAATGAAATATGAGTTTAAGTCTATTCCAACAACATAAAAATGCATTTACAATATGAGATGAAGGCTCATTTGTGCTAAAAATGCATACTATTTATAGAAGAATGAGAGAGAGAGGGGAGACAAGGTTCATTAATGAGTTGAGGGACTCATTAATGGTGGTGTAAGAGCCATTAATGTTTTGAGCATTAATGAGGCATGGAGGAGACATGAGCTTAAGGCATCTTCATTAATGAGGCATTAATGAAAGCCTTAAAGAAGCATGGGAAGGGTGTAAGAGGGTGGCTTGAGAAGGTGGACTTGGGGAAGGAATCTTGAAATTCCTTGACTTTCTCAAGTGGGTGGAGTTGTTAATCATTCCTTAATGGAATGTGATAACATTAGGAGGTGGGTTAGGGTTAGAATTAGAATTAAGATTAGATTAGCAAGGGTGAATGGGTTGAGAAGGGTTAGAACCCAACGTAGAAGTGGTTGAGATAGGTTAGGTTTGGGTTTAAGGGAATATTAATTAAATGAATTAAACTTATTTAATTCATTTAAAATATAGGAATTAATTATTTAAACAATTAAATTGCTTTTTAATAATTAAGGGGACTATAGCCATTTTAATTAGATTAAATAGGCTAGGGGAATGGGTTATTTGCAAGTGTGTAATTGATTTAGGGATTTATTTAATTCCTTTATAATTAAATACTATAGCCATGTTTGTATTTGATTTGATTTAATTGGTTTTGAATTGATTTAAATCATATGGCTAAATTGTTAATATAATTCAGTGATAAAAATCACCTAGGACACTAAATTGATTTCAAATGAATTATGCCAAGAAGTAATAGGGTCGTTTGGACATAACTGGGGGTATGATCACACTTAGGGAAAATAGGGTCCATTGATGTGCGAGCAGTGCATTGATTCAAAGAAAGTTTTCGATTTTGACTTAAGAAAGATTGAGAATTTCGTTCTTGGTTGTCAAATGAAATGTTGATGAGATTAGTCTCGCACTTGATTGAAAAAAACTAATAGAATTGATTTTGAACTTGGTTGTCGTCCAAAAATCAATAAAAGATTTTAAAGGTACCAATTCTGAACTTGGTTGTCATCCAAAAAGCCAGTATGAAGTTGCCAGGAGCTTGATAAAAATATTTTAAAAATGAGGAAACACAAGATATCGAGCTTATGAGGACCAAAGCTTTCTATCGAATAGTTCTGACTTTAGTCAAGGAAACTGTTATGCCCCTAGTTTGTTTGATAATGAATTTGTTTTAAATGCTATTTTGAGCAAAATTTAATTGATGATAGTTACAACAGTTACCTTTTAAATGCTGGTTACAATAGTTACCTTTTCCCCTGCTCTTGATGATGTTAATAGACATAAAAAGAAGGATCATCAAGCTGCTACATGCCCTATCTTTCAATTTCCTTCTTCTAAGTTATCTCCTACCTCTTCTTCCAAACGTAGTGGGAGACCTTCAAAAAATGCTAAGCTAAGAGATGAGATCAATGCAGGGATTCAAGCAACATTAACCTCTCTCAATATTCCTAAAAAAGGTAGGAATAAAGCTTCACTCAGTCCCCCCACTATGAGGGCTACCAAAGCTAAAAGATGCCTCCATTCTGAGTATTCTGGAGGATTGTCTTCTACAATTGCTCATGAAAGGAGGGGAGTTGAGTCTTCCCCTCTTGAACCATGAGAATACTTTCATGGAATGTTAGGGGCTTAGATTCCCCTAACAAGCAGTGGCTCATTAGGAGCCATTTGTATCACTCTATATTTGATCTTTCTTTTCTTCAAGAAACCAAATTGTTCGTTGATTCTGGACCTAAATTGTTTAAATCTTAGAATGTGGGGGATTTCTGGGCTGCCCCCATTGATGGTGAATCTAGAGGTCTTGTGGTTCTTTGTGATCCAGTTAAAGAATCTATTGAAAAAATAGCATTTGGGAAACATTGGATGTTTTCATTAGTTAAGAGTTGTTCCATTAAATTGTCCTCTTGGATATTTAACATTTATGGTCCTTCTTCTACTACAGATAAGAGTAAGCTCTGGACCCTCCTCGGTGACTTGTTAAAGACTCTTCAGGGTGAATTAGTAATTTTGGGTGGAGATTTTAATGCTATTTTAAATCATGATGAAAAAAGTGGAGGGATTATTCCTTCTCCTAAGGTCATGCTAGAGTTTAATCAATTCATACATGACAATAATTTCTTAGATGTCTCTCCTAAGGTGGGTAAATTCACATGGACAAACTACCACATTGATTTCTGCAATATTGCAGAATGGTTGGATCACTTTCTTCTTTCTGATCTATGGCTTCAAACTAAAATAGATTTTCATTCTCTTATCTTACCTATTTCTAGTTTAGACCATTTTCTGATTTTGCTTAATTTATTTGATTCCTCTTCTCCCTAGAAAGGTACCTTTAAGGTTGAACCAATGTGGTTTTGTGATAATTATTTCATCACATTATTAAAACACTGGTGGTAGAATTATCCTTATATGAAGGGTACTCGATTATTTAGATTGGCCAAGAAATTACAGCTTCTCAAACTAAAAATTAAAGAATGGAACATCACTTCCTTTAAAAATATCTTCCAAGAGAAAAAAAGATTGCAGTTAGAATTATCAATGGTCAATGGTTAAGTTATTCAAAATGGGATGGATGATCAATCTTTTGTCTGGGAGAAAGAACTTCAAAGTGCCTTAGAGGAAGTGCTTCTTCGAGAAGAGATTTACTAGAAACAAAAGTCTCATGAAACTTGGCTTGCAGATGGTGATAGGAACACAAAGTTCTTCCATGCATCAACTAAGTTAAGGCACCTTCATAATAAAACTATTCAAATTGATTCTTCTAATGGCTTATTAGAGGATGAGGAAGATATAGCTGGTGAAGCCGTGTCATTTTTCTCACACTTATTGTCTAAAGAACAGGTTCATCATTCTCCTTCCCTTCTAGACACCATCCCTAACTATGTTTCTGAGACATATAATTCTATTCTTATGGCTCCCTTCTCTCTACAAGAACTCAGAGATATAGTTTTCTCAATGTCCCTAGATAAATCCCCAAGTCTAGATTGGCTGACCATGCTTTTCTTCCAAATATGCTGGGACTTTATGGGTAATGATTTATTACTTGCATTAGAGGAGGCCAGAATCCATAAAACTATGTTAAAAGAGCTTAATCATACTTAGATTTATCTTATCCCTAAGAAAGATAATCCTAAGAATTTTGCTGACTTTCACCCTATTTTTCTCTGTAATTCTTTATATAAAATATTTACTAAAGCTATTGATGTACGATTATCTATAATTCTTCCTAAAATTATATCATATGAATAAGGGGTTTTTGTCCCTGGTAGGGAAACCTTGGAGGGTGCCATTTTGGCCCATGAAATATTGCATTCCATCCACCTTCAAAATTAGTATGGTATGGTCCTTAAGCTAGATATGATGAAAGAATACAATCAGGTTGGCTGGGACTTTCTTCTGTTGGTTCTTACCAAATTGGGTTTCCACAAAAACTGGGTAAAATGGATCCGGGATTGCATATATTCTCCTTCATTCTTGGTCCTCATTAATGGATCCCCTAGGGGTTTTTTCTCATCCTCAAGAGGAATTAGATAGGGGGACCGACTTTCTCCCTTTCTCTTTGTGTTAATGGCTGAGGGCCTTAGTAGGTCAATATGTCATGCACGGCAAGTGGGTATCTGGAAAGGCATCTCTCTGACTAACGAAGAAGAATCCTACACACAATATTTTTGTAGATGATACCCTTCTATTTGGTGAAGCTTCCATTATGGAAGCTTGAGTTATTAAAAAATTCATTGAAGAGTATTCTATGGCCTCTGGGCAGTTAATCAATCCAGTTAAATCAAAAGTTTTCTTCTTAAATGTTACCCCATTAGTACAAAAATGACTTCTTAATTTCTGGGGATTTTCTTTGGGGGAGTTTCCTTGCTAGTATCTTGGAGTCCCTTTCTTCTCTGGATCAGAAAAACATCATTTCTAGGATAAGATAATTTCTACAATTTCTCAACAGATTCTCTCATGGAAGCATAAATGGTTGAACCTGTCTGGAAAGTTACTCATGATTAAATCAGTTTATAATGTCATTCCCATTTATCTAATGTCAGTGTTAAACATGCCAAAACACTCACTAGAGGAACTTCAATCCATATTGAGAAATTTCTTATGGGAAGATAATGTATCTGAGAAAAATAAGTTTCCCCTCTTTGCTTGGAGTAAAGTTTGTTCTCCTAAAGATTGTCAAGGTGTAGGTATCATAGATTTGTCTCTACAAAATAAGGCATTGGGTACTAAAATCCTTTGGAAGTTGTACCAAAATACAAATTCCAAATCGGCTACACTTATGAGACTAAAATATATTTACTCAAATGATAGGGAAAGGATCTTTACAATGTTAGTTTTACCTCGGGGTTCTACTATGTGGAATTTTATGGTCTCTTGCCTAGATCTCATCTTGCCTTCCCTTTCTTGGCTAATTTGTGATGGATCAAAAGCTTAGTTTTGGGAATATTCATCAAATGATCACACTCCCTTGGCCTGCATATGAGATTAACACCCTTTGTAGAATCACCTTAAGAAAATATGGGGCGACCTTGTTTCCCATTACTTTGTTATTCATGATGGCATTACAGTTTGGAAAGATCTTTCTAGACTAAGTGATTTTTCTCATTTGATAGAAGAAATTTGCAATCTTCTTACCTCCAGGGGTATCCTCTTTTCTCCCCTTGAAGATGAACTCATTTGTCTATGTTCTCCCTTTGGGAAATATACGGTCAAGGATGGCTATAAATCATATTTCCTTTGTCAATGATCAGATTCTTGGCCTATAAATATGTTATGGGGCCCTGCTTTCCTTCCCAAGGAAAGTTCCTTTGCTTGGCTGGCCATTCAAGATAGGGTCCTCATTGGTTCCAGGCTTGATAGGTTAGGAATTACTGCTGTCTTTCCTTGTACTTTATGTGGATTTTTTATCGAAACCTCTGATCACTTATTCCTTCATTGTCCATTTGCTCTTGATTGCTGGTATTGGCTTATTCAACATCTTGGATGGTCTATGACTATTGGTCCTAACCTTTGTTGTCACTTCAAAGCCTGGCCTTCTTTTCATAAAGCTTCCACATTTGTGCCCCTTTGGGAGATCAACCACTAGTAGAATTGGCCCCTATTTTCGATGAAAATTGGTTGAATTATCTATCCAGTTTGGTTGAAAGACCCACAAATTGCTTTGTTGGTATTTTTGTCATCGAACGATCGACACATTGTTGTTAATGTAAAAATTTCTATGCAAAATTAGTTGAAATTATCTTCTACAAACGTCTATATTATTTGTTAAAACTTTGACAAACGTTTGTCTAAATGTTTTGACCAAATGTGGCCGAAATGTGGCTGAAATTTCTATGCCAAACCCACGATGCAAACTTTTGACATAGATTGGTCGAAATGTTTTGACCAAGGTATGTCAAAATTTTGACCAATATTGAATTTAAGAAAAAAACAAATTCCAAAACCAAATAGCCTCAGTTTTGGTACTCGGCTTCAATAGAATATGGACCAATAATAAATTGCTTCTTTCTCTCTAACAAGAAATTTGTTATTGGTCCATCTTCTATTGAAGCTGAGTACCAAAAGTGAGGCTATTTGGTTTCAAAATTTTCTTATTGAGTTTGGTATTCAATCTAAAAAACCATCAATCATATTTTGAGACAATCAATGTGCTACTCAGATTTCATGTATCCCAATCCATCATTAAAGGACCAAGCATATTGACATCCATATACACTACATTGGGGATCTCATTCATGGACAAGTCATCATTCTACTATTTCCCAACATCCAAGCAAGTTGCCAATATATTTACCAAAACCTTCACGTAAAGAAAGTATTCTTATTTTTTAACTTTGTTGGGGGTGTGGGAGGCTTCATCTTGTGGGGGCATACCTGGTCTTTCCTTACTCTCGAGGTCCTTTCTCTCTCCATTTGGAGGGAGAGGGGTCAAAGCTATTCTAATATTGTTTTATTAATAAATTTAAACAAACAACCATCCACAGGTCCAAAGTCAAGGCTATACCTTTTCCCAACCAATACCTCCAAGGAACTTTGGTAAGGATGTAACATAACATTATCACAACCATGTATGACAAAAATTAATGCTAGACTTGAAAATGAGAGAAAACTATCTTTTTTTAGTATACTCTTTGGAAGGCCTATGGAAAGTAGATACACAAAAGGGCCTTAAAGTAGGTTTTTGTGCCACCTGATTGGGAGGGTATGAAAGAGGAATCCCAAATAAATAAGAGATGGGATCACATGTTCAAACACTTAAAAAAATCATTGAATTCTCATCCACATCTTAGTTTGTTAATAGAGCCATTTTACCCATGCTAAGATTCAATTTTTGCTTTCTTCAACATTGAGGAAGACAATCCCCCACTTTTCAAGCCCATTTTGCAAGTTTCTTGAATGCCATCATGACCGTGTTAGGAAGGAGACAAATTTTTTTACAATGTATGCATACAAATAAACTCTCCAAACAAAAGTTC
>MU228316.1:3819988-3834082 GCA_018584345.1 Thuja plicata | reverse complement strand
GTTTTACTTTTGAAACTAGATTTTGTCATTTTACCTTTTTGACAATTTTTGCACATGATGTTGTCTGGCTTTGTCATCGTCGGTAAGCCTCTTACACTTCTTTTCCTACTTATTTTCATCATGTTGTGAAAATTCACATGACACAGTCTTTTGTACCACAACCATATTTCTTCGTTCCTAGTCATCAGGAAAGTGGGATTAGTATCATTCAGATAGAATAAGTTACCTTTGGTCTGTTCACCAGTACCAATCAGTTTTCCTGATCATTGAAGATCTTTGCCTTCTTATTCTCAAATTCTACTCTATGACCTGAATTATTTAGCGAAGAAACACTCAACATATTATAATTCAATCCTTTTACCCAATAAGCATTTTCCTATTTAATCAGGTTATTCAACATTACTGTTCCTTTACCTTCAATTTGACAAGGTGTATCATTTCCCATTCTTACTATACCACCTTTATAGTATTCAAAAGTATTAAACTTTTCTTTGTAACTGGTCATATGGTGAGTGTAGCCACTATCTATAATCTAGATATCATTCTTACTAATATTAGATATGAGTGCAATTTCTTCATACCTTTCATCTTCATCTAAATCATCCTTCACAACTACAAATACTATCTTGATGTCATCATCCGGTTTGGTGTAGTATATTCATCTTTGCAAGTAGCTAGATAGCTAGCCTTCTTTCCTTTATACTTTTAATCTTAGGTATCATTTCTTTTTGATCGTTGGTAACCTCTATAATCTTTGTTATCACCTCTATCAGATTTCTTCTCAAAAGATCAGTTGTCACTTTTGTCGTCTTTTCTTTTGTTAGGGCATCTTGTAGAAAAATGTCCAATTTCTTTACAATTAAAACATACAAGTGGTAACTTTCCTTTGTATTTTCCTTTGCCTCTTTGCATTCTTCTTTCCATGAGTGCTTCTATTTCATCTAGATCTTCTTCTTCACTTTCACTTTCATTGTCTCTTCTAGATGAGTGTCTCTGACAAGATTTGCTTAATCTCATAAAAGACTTAAATACAGACTCTAAACTTGGTAAAACACTATTATCAAAGTTATTCATCTCAAATGAAATTAGTCTACCAATTAGGCTATCAAGAGTGACTGTATTATTTGCTACTGCTCTCATTTATTGAATAGTAGAGACTCTAATAGCATATACAGACAATAAGGTTCTTAAGATTTTACTTACCACTGTCTCCTCTTCAAGTGTACCTCCAACACCTTGTATAGCATTGACTACTTCTTTTATTATTGTGCTGTACTTTGTGATGTTTTCACCTTCATTCATTCTGAGATCATCAAAATTTCCTCTAAGGCTTTATGCCTTGGCTCTTAGAACATTTGTATCACCTCCATGTACAATTTTTAGTCTGTCCCACATTGTTTTTGCATTTTTGCAATCTTTGACATTTTCAAATTCAACACCAGAGAGTGAGGAAGAAAGCTTTATAACCATGCAGTTATGTTCATGCTTCACTCTTAATTGATCTACCATCAATGGTCATGTAGGAAACACATATTCAGTATCTAAGTATTGAGTAATATCATTTCCAATACCTGATAAGTGGAGTCTTATCCTACTTTCCCATGAAGCAAAGTTGTCTTTGTTCAAATTGGGCACATCTCATCTGTTCATCTTGTGATCTTTACTTAAGTCTTGAAACCTTCCTTCTAAGCACACAATCTCTGATACTAATTGTTAGTAATAACTGAGAGGGGGGGGGGGGGGGGGGGGGGANCGAATCAGTGGCCTCAAATGTATCATTTAAACTTCAATCCACCAATCAATACACCTCAGATTATTAAGTCCCTACAAGATGTATGCCTTGAAATACTTTGAAATAATTAACTGTCTGTTAGTTTACCTTGTCTGTCCTTGTTCTCCTTGATTACTGATAAGTAGTAAAACTTATTTACCAAAGCTTAGTAAATATGCAGAGTAAACCAATCAATCCAGAAATGCATATGTGAAATGTAAAACAATAAAGTAATAAACCATACACACATAACACATGGATTTTAACGTGAAAACCCTGTTAAGGGAAAAAACCACTAGGACCGGTACTCCAAATTTTCACTCTTCTAAAGTGAGCCCTTTTAGGAGTCAACCCTATTAAAGGTTACAAAAACATGGTTAAGTGTGACCTTGTTAGAGGATTTTTATACATAGTTTGTCACTTAGTATCTGACATCTATGCTACCATCCTTGAGTCAGCCTTTAGACTGTCAATAGGCTTTATGCTAATCTTACTACCATCCTTGAATCAGCCTCCTTCTTAGACTGCCAATAGGCTTTAGGTAAGACCGATGCTACTATCATGAATCAACCTTTTTGGTAATCTTTTAGGATATACCTCAATTCTAGAAGATGGTTAAGTCTTGCTCTGTTAAGAGACTTAATGCTTCAATGGTTAAACTGAAACACAATGAACTATTTCTAATGCAACTTTGAATTGCATATATTCAGATCTATTTATGTACAATACCTCTCTGATCAATATATCAATTCAATTCCTTTATGCTCCACACTTTCTGCTCTATGATGCTGTGCTTCAATATTCATCGGTGTCTGCAGAATTATTTAGCTCTTCCTTAGCTTGATTGATCAGGACTGTATGAAGTTTATCCTTCACTAGTTTCTCTTCAGCATCTCCTTTCTATTCACTCCCCCATGTATCTCCTTTTATTGGAAATGAATTATGCTTGTCTTTTATATAGACATGATATTCCTTTATTCTTGATTCTTGATTCTTGGTGTGAAAAACAATCCAGCCAATTTGATTTACAGCTTTAACTCCTAATTTATCTCCTAGTTATCTTCTTGCCAACTGTATAAAACAATTTCTTAACTGTGGTTGAATAAAACAAATAAAACAATCAGTTAAGTCTATCTTTAAGCTGTGCCAGCTAGATATTTTTTCATTTTGTGATCTCTTTGTTCTGTTGGTCAATTCTGCAGTTCATCGACGGTGACAACTGCCAGTTTTGTCAGTGTAACTTCAGTTAGCTTCGGGATCTCCATCTGTCGGGCATCATTGGATCTTTCTTATCAGGAAACACTATCTTCTTGCTCGTCGGGCATCACTGTGACTTTATCTCTGTCTTTACCGATGGTGTGCACTATGTCGGTGTTGTCTGTCACTTAGTGAATACTTGAATTTTATGCATTGGTGAAAGCATAACCTCTATTCTATTGAGTCTCTGAAGTCTTTGGAATTATGTACATGACCATATAGATGATATCAAGTTGACATCAATAACAATACAAACCACTAATTGGTTTAATGTTTTGCATCATCTTCAACTTAACATTATCAAACATTCAATGAATTACATGTCATCAGGTATCACAGCTAAGTCTCTTCTTGGAAAAGCTTAAAGGCTTAAGAGTAAAGATCATACAATGGAGAAGTACAAACTTGATAAGAATATTGAGAAAAAAAAGCTAAAGATACAGATGTTCTATGAACAGTATAAAGAAGCGAGAATCAAGATGAGAGAGCTGTTGGATAAGAGAAAAGGTATGGCAACTCGGAACAATGAAAACGATTATCAAGAAGAAGAGATTCTAGATTTCTTTGAATCTTCAAGATCAAATACAAGTAATGCATCAGATACATCAAAAGAGAACATCAAAAATCTAAAGGAGATCAATCAACATTTGACAGAACAAATAAAGATGCTGCAAATTGGTCAAGAGAGCTAGATGGTAAGAATGATTGATGTGATGAGTTTTGCTAGACAAGATGAAACAAAAAGAACACAAGCTATTGATGAAATAAGGAAGATTACAAAGAAGATACAGGAAAATGAGTTAGAAATTCAAAGACATGTTGAGCATCACCATGATATCACAAATCAAATTATTCTAATGAGCCAAGAAGAAAATAGAATGAATATAGATCTCATTGAAAGAGTACAGGATATCGGTGAACTAAGAGAAGAGAATGAAAAACTAAAGCGTGAGGTTAGAATTCAGAAACAACATAATGAAGTTATCAGAAAGGCTGAAGAGAGCAATGGAAGAATGGATGATTTTATTGAAGGACAACGAAGATTCAACAACAACAAAGGTTTAGGCTTTACCAAAAATGGAGAATTATCAAATCAAGCCAATACAAAATATGTCTATGAAAATCCAAGACCAAGAAAGCTGACATGCAAGCACTGTGGAAAGCAAGGCCACACATCAAATGTATGCTGAGGTAAAATGAGAGGTATTCCTAAATCTACATCTTCATTCATAGGATTCTATTATAAATGTAACAAGAAAGGACATAAATAATATGAATGTAAGTCTAAGATGAAACAACCAAAGAAGGAAGCCTACATGGAAAAATATTGTCCTACATGCAAGATGAATGGGCACACAAGTCATGAATGCTGGAAAAAGAAAAGGCAAGCATGAAATTCTAAAGGTCAAGAAACTCCCTATTAACCAAAGAGAATTGATAATCAATATGTATGGGACTATAGTACATGGACAAACTATACAACATGTGGAAGCTATGGTCACATTGCTGCAAACTGCATGAGAGCATGGACTAAAAGGTCTAGAGGTTGGACAAACCCCGAAATGGCATGCTTACACTGTCACAAAGTTGGTCATCTCAAGAAAGATTGCAAAGACCATATGATAGAGACAAGCACATATCCCAATGGAAACACCATTGAAGATATCTAGAGGGCTAGAGACAAAATGTGGAGAAAAGCTTCAAGCAATGATGAAGCTGGACCAAGTAACGCAAATGATGACACCCCATCGAATGGATCTGGTGACATCACCACCCCCACTTAAGCTGAATAAGTATGGAACTGCACTACACCAAGTCATATTTTGCATGAGTTTCATTATACAAATTGATACATAGTCAAAATCTGCATAAATAAAGATGCATATTATGTTACTTGTTACAATTCTGAGAAAACAACCCTGTCAATATACACATACTGAAAATCATTGATGAATATAAAGGATGAGTTGTTTACACTTACCAGAAATTGTTGGTCAACACATAAAATGGTTAAATTACCAAGGTAACCTGACACCCATCGGTAAGGAAGCAAAGTTATAAAGTTGTCACGACACAATATCGATATCCGTCGGTAAAAGAAAAATTATTAATAGCCATCCTAAACATCATGACTTCACCAATGATGATTGTAAAAGTCTTCCCAAAGAACTCCATCTTCATGACCTGACGAGTCATTGAGCATTTATGATAGACTTAGGGAAAAAGTCTATAAATAGTTGATGGGAGAACTTCATTTTACACCCACAATTTGAAGAGAAAAGGCAGAGAAAAAAATAGAGTGATTGAAGAGCATTCAACAGAGAAACCTTGACTCGATCCAGCACACAGAAAATAGACCATTCACCATTTCACAGATCAAAGTAAGTACCGAGGGCACCGAAGTAATTTGTCATTATTTTCAAGAAAGCCCTAAAACTTGAAAAACAATGGCAACCACTTCAAGAACTGCTAAGATCAAGAGTGATAAGTAGAATGTGGTTTGACTAATCAAGAATAACACCTATGTAGAGCCCAAATACAATATATACCTAGAGATTACATCACAACCCGTTGAAATCGGTGCATTTTCTAAGATTCCACCTAGGGTTTTGTTGATAGAGGATGTAAGGTCCTATATTAACTGTAAGATTGCTGAAATAGGTGATCTGGAAATGGATGAAGCTTACAAGAAGCTTTGTGATGCAGAAGGGAACTTGAAGGAAGAGCACAAACACTTAGAGGTTAAAGGGATAACTAATGCCCTACATTTCCCAAGGGACTTCAAAACCGACTGGATCAAGTTGGTACTTAGAAGAATGCATGACCAAAAGCTATGGTTGGATCAACCCAAGTAGATAACTAAGGATGTCCTTCATGATGTCACTGGTTATCCAATAGCCAAAAAGACCAAGGCACATAAGCATCCTTCTAGGCCATAAGTTGAAAAGGTTACAAAATATGAATGGGATAACAAAGGTCTCAAAGTTAACACCATCACTGATGAGGAACTGAGGTTTGGTGCATTTGTGATTGGTTAAAAAATCTTTCAGGCAAGTAGGCTGAACAACATATCATCAACATCAGTAAGCACAAATTACAAGATAGTGACCAAGGGCATACAAATGGATCTATGTGAGATCCTGTTGAAGCAACTAGATGAGAACATGAACACAATAAGGTCTGCAAAGACTAACACATGTAAGTTTGACCCACTTATCATGTTTATATTTTTATACTTTCAAGAATACTTTCCTTCAGTAGGAAAATTAAAATGGGACACTACAAAACTAATGACATTACAGATTAGTGAACTTATTAAGTCATTAGGATATAACTTTGACTTAGTTATGACTGTATACTTCCTTGAATTCATGGAAAATATGGTAGAAAGAACAAGGTTCCCTGAGCAACTGATTGAAAAACATAGGGATGAGATATGTTTTATGGTGGATACAGATTTCACCCACATAAAATTGGTTGTAGCAAGGACAACTTTGTTAGCCCCACTTGATTATGAAATAAATATAGATCAAGCAACCAATGCTATTGATGCATTGATCAATGAGCCCATTGACAACAAACAATCAAGGTTTGGAACCTATGAAGAGGCCAGGTCAAAGATAAAAAGAGGCCTAGAAATTAAAAAGATTGTCAATAAGAAGAATAAGATGGTTACAAATATTAAAAATATTTTATTAGTTAATGAGGAGGAAAAAGAACAAACTGAGGAAACTGATGAACATGGTACCATCAGTGAAGGACAAGATGAACAAAAATCAGATTCTGAGGCAACTGAATCTGATACACCTCCACCTCCTACAAAGAAGCAGAGGACAAGAAGTCAAATGGCTAAGATTGATACCACACCTCTTAAGAAAGGTCAAGTAAGGACCTATAAGAGGAAGCAACCAACAAAGCAAACAAAGCAACAAACAAAGGAATAAAACGTGAAGACTACACCTACAAAGAGGAGAAAAATATTGGTAAGGACAAAAGTTGACTTAAAAGACACAAAAGATGATGAGCCTGATGTAAAAAAGGAGAATTTAAGAAATCTAACAATTGATGAGGCTATTGAATCTATTGCTGCAATTGGCACTATGTCTGATAAGAAAATCAGACAATGGGATACACTTAATCCAGAAGACCAAAATAAGATACAAGATGCCATAATAAGGGCAATGGTCAAGTACAAATATGTACCAGCTGAATTTGTAAATCAAATACCCAAGGAGCTGGGTAAGAAAATATCTCAAAAATGGTCATATGCTCTATAGACTAAAAGAGAAACAAGGGAGAGGGTACTTTTTACACTTATGCCTCCCGAATCTAAGGTTGAAGAAATCAAAGAAATTATGAAGAAACACTCAGGTAAATTTGTAGCCAAGATAAGGGCTTACAAAGTGCTAGAGGATAAGTTCATAGAGCTGGATATAATGACCGAAACAAAATGGAGATAACTCTTAGATCTGCCAGTAGAGTCAACAAGTCGTGAGGAACAACTACTTCTCACCGACACACCTCATAGAGAGGAGGAGAAAGACAAGGAAAGTCCTCAACACATTGCTTTGGAAAATGTTGAAGATATGGAACAAATTGATTTGGACAAGGTAATGGATAATATTGACATTCAAGATATCACACATTATGACTCTAATAAAGATCCTCAGAAAGAAGATGATGTTATATTCATATCACTTAAGGATTAGATCAAGCAACAACAAATAGAGACCCAAGTCAATAAGAACATGGATGTTCTTGATGAAGTATGGCCAGATACTTCAATCATGTACATAACAGAATCAGACCCTGTAGAGAAGATACAAAAAGATGAAGATGTCACTGCTCAAAATGACGAAACCGATGAGCAGGACACCACTCTAGATACATCCTAAGCTAACACTCAAAGCAATATGCCTATATTAATGAAGGAAATGAATATACTAGAGGGTAATGATCGATCTACTGGAGAATATACAAGCACACCTGAGGACAAGGGTGGTGCTAAAGAAAAAGACATCACAGATGACACAAAGGACACAATTGCAGAGCAAGCTGCAATCGATGATCAGAAAGATAAGTCTACTGATCAAAGTAAAGAAGAAACACAAAAGGTAGAAGAGGACACACATAAAGATAAGAGTGAAGAAGAAAAGAAAGACGAGATGGAAAAGAAAATAGAAGAAAAATCTGCAGAGTCACCCAAGGTTGATGGAGAGACATGTTCACAAAACCAACAGGTGAACCCCGAGTAGAAAACACAAGAAGAATCATCAACAAAGCCTTCACCAAGAACTTTAGAGAGGACAAATGAACTAGCAATGGTAGTTCATACATCTGTGTCCCACAAGTCTAAAAGAAGAGGAAGAGCAAGCGTAAGAATCCAGTAACTCTGGATGAAATCATTGAGATTCAAGTATGTGATCTGAGGACATTGGATCCAACTAAGTTGACCAAGTATGCAAGACTCTGTGAGAGAAAAGCAATGCAAGTCAAATTAAGAAAATCCACAAAGGAGGTAAAGGTACTTGAAGTAGCAAGAGGTATACTTCAACAAATTGTAACAGATGTAGATGTTGATCAAACAACCCCAATGCTTGATCAATTAGTGGTTCTCATAGAGGTAATCACATCTCAAAACATAGATGCCGAGAAGGTCATGGAAGAAAGACTTGAACAAAAATATGAGTTCAAGCTAGCAGAAAAGATAAGCCAAGAAGTGACATTGCAAAAGGTAAAGCTTTCTGAATTGGTTAGCACAATAGATCCAATAATCTCAGAAGCTATAACCTTGATACAAAAATTATGCACGCTTGATCAACTCACCCAAGAGTATACCGACAAGATAGCACAAATAGATGTTGATCTTTAGACAAGTGCACAAAGTTTCATGAATAGGGAAGAGACAATAAAATTGCACAATGAGAAAATCAAGCAAGCTCAAAAATTGAGACAAGACATATAGATTGCAGAGACAAAGTTTAGAGATGAAGTAAATGAGCTTCAAGCACAACTCTTACCGACACTCTCACTACTGCAAAAACATATGACAGAGGAAAAGACACTAATTGCCACCCCATAAATGTCTATCATAGACAACATTTATGATATACATGCAAGGCTAGAGATAGAACACATGGCACTAGAACTACTGAAAGAAAAGTGGGATAAATTGCTCGAAGATATCAAGAATACCCATTCCCATATTCTTGACACATTGTAAGTTACACATTTTTGGCATCTTATAAATTGTACATTTTTTTCATGAGTATCAAATAAAGGGGGAAGTGACATGTACAATCACAGTAAAAGAAGGGGGAAGTATAAAGGGGAAATGATGTGTACAGTCAAACATTTTAAAGATCAAAGAACAAGGAATGTATAGTATAGAGGCAAGTATACATGTACATATACTTATACTATACCGATGCATACAATTAGGGGGAGTCATATAATGACAAGGATATAGACATGGTGTACATACTAAACACTTTAGTATTATGCACACATCAGTTTTTGATACTAATGTCAAAGGGGGAGATCGAAGGAATTATATTTTTCCATTAGTATACACAAGGAAAAACATGATCTACACCATCGATTTACACTATGCCGATAGACAGGGCACAACACAACCCGACACCAAGGTTACACAATACTGCCAAGTACAAAGCATCTTGAAAAACACTATTCAATGTTACCCGATGACAAAAAGGTTAAAGGAACCCGATAAGTAACAACAGTGCAACCTGACAGAACAACAAAGAGAGGAACCCGACAGATGAAGGGAACCTGATGATCAGTTCAACAAAGGAACACCAACAGATTTTCAGTTCAACCCGATGACTAAGAACTGACAGTCAGTTACATCCCGCAAAAAGTGGATCTGACTTTCGACGTCAGATAAATCACTGAAGTTGTATACATAGCTTCTTGATTTGTTTTTAAAACCATAATGTGTGGAGGAGGCAATGTATTTATTATTGTTTTAATTAGTTTAACTGATTTAAAACATGCAAACTAAAGATCAAGGTCAAGTTGTAAACCTTGGATCTAGAGTTAACTTTGTAATGCGTGATTCTAGAATAGGTCAAACATTTGTATAAATAGATGCTCAATATATTGTGAACATGCTGTTATTCGATGATGATTGTAGCCACTAAGAGAATCTAAGGACCAGACAAGAGATTTCATGTAGAAGGACATAAACATATCAATTCAGTTTCAAAAACAAGAATACAGGCTACCAACGAGCAGAGAAAGGTATTAATCAATCACTATAGGTGATATTTTTATTATGAGAGCTTTAATGGATCTGTGATCAGAAATTGTAGATTGCATACAATCAGGTCAAACATATGTACTCATTCTAACAAGTGTATTACACTTAAGAAATCCTTTCAAGAAAGGTGGACCTAACAGTCCTATTGTAAATATCTTAACCGAGTGCACACTTAAATCAGTGTTGCTAAAGCTCTTAATATAGTAGATCTTAACCGGTCTCCACTTTAATACTCCTAACAGGGTATATCATCAGAAGTGATCAATTGTAAGCCTTTACTGGCTCTCTTCCATTCTACAGATAGTGAAGTTTTGTGGGTGCCATCCCCACCGCATTTTTTACTTCCTAACATGAGTTTTCTGTGATATCATATCTTGTGTTATGTATTTATTACTTTCATGAATGTTTCTATGAATGTTGCAAACAATTAAAGATTATGAATTAATACTACTTGCATAAGAAAGAACAACAGTAATGGCCGGTAATATAGTAAAGAATGATTACTAATGATGAATGGTGAAAAGAGTTAAAAGATTTAGAGGTACTGATTCACCCCTCCCCTCTCAGTACTACTTCCCATTAATCTCAACAATGATGTGGAGGTTTTCTTTTCCAGGTTCTTTCCTCCACGAGTCCTTGTTGAACCGGTGTAAAAAAAAGACAATATATAAATAATACAAATATTTTAGTGGCTATGGCCACTTTTGCCTTAAAAAAATAAATTATTTTTCTGATCTAGATTTGCATGGAAATGTTGAAGGGAGATAAATTGTATGTTTTTTTATTATTAAAGTAATTGTTTTTCAGATCTAGATTTGCATGGAAATATTGAATGGGGATAAATTACATTTCTTATTATTAAAACAATTTCATATTATTGCATGTAGATGTACAATTGCATAGTAAAAATATAAAATGGGGATAAATGCATGTTTTCTCTTTTATTATGAAAATTAATTAAATAAAGTGTTTTTTAAAGAATAAGTATAAATGTAAATGATATATTTATTTGCATTTTTTATTTAAGAAAGATATATTTATTTGCATGTTATTAAAAACATATATTTATCTGGATGTTATTTAGGAAATAAATTTTTATTTGTATGTTATTTTATTAAAGTAAATTGAAAGAATTATTCTTTTTAGAATTTTCATGCAATGGTATTTCTATTTATAGAAATTATGTGGTTTAAAAAAAAAAAATTTAGAAATTATATTTTTTAGAAATTCGATTTTTAGAAATTCCATTTTTTAGAAATTATATTTTTAGAAATTCCATTTTTTAGAAATTTTATTTTTAGAAATTGTATTTTCTAGAAATTGTATTTTTAGAAATTGTATTTTTAAGAAATTGTATTTTTAAGAAATTCGATTTTCACAAAAAAAAAAACTTTCTTTTTAGAATTTGCATGCAGTGGGATTCTATTTTTAGAAATTTTATTTAAAAAAAAAAACAAAGTTATGTGTTAAAGTTTTTGACTGAGTATTATGTTAGCTGAACTATATCTTGAAGTTATTTAAATGGATGTCTATGTTGTCTTTTCTGCCATTTTTGAGGGTTGATTGTTATATTAGAGGCTTGGGGTTTTATATATGTTTTGTAAATGTATGTGTGCATTTTAGTTACTTGTGTAATTGGAGTTATTTTTGCTTCGATCATTATTCTGACCTTAATTTTGAACTAAGCGTTTAGGAGCATTGTGTATTTTCTTTTTGAGGATTTGTTTACTATTACATGTGTGTACATGTATGCATTGTGGGTTGTTATCACCTCGATCTTTATTGCCTGACCAAATTTTAGTATTGAACTTATTTGAGTGTTGTGATCAGTTGAGAGTACCTTTATGATGTGTATTATTAAATGGGAACTAGATAGTTCCTATATGGGAAGGAACTAGATTTCAGAATTATATTTATGATTTTGATGTATTGATCTTTGAGCCTAGGTAGGTTAACTAAGTGTATATAAGGGAAGTGGCTTGTAATGGGGGTCAGGGCCCTAAGTGGCTACTAGGGTAACTCATTGGAAAGTAACTTAACAAGTGATAATATGATACATTAATGGGGTCTTAAAATGAATTAATAATATGTTCTGAGTTTTTTTCTCATGTCTTGAGTGCTAGTACAAAATAGGATATGAGTTAGGATCCTTGTCTTTATAAAAGGATTATTGAACCACATAGAGTCACTTGGGGGCCAAGGTCTAGGGGGACTAATAGGGTAACTCAAGGGTGAAATTATGTGATGACACTTCCCTATATGCATATTAGGTCTCCTACATGTGTTTGGTGCCTCTAGTAATTTGTACTAAACCTTATTGTTATATAGATCTTCTAGGATCTTCCTATGCGTACCCTTTGTGATATTTTGTATACCTTTGTTTTTTCCTTCTTGTTGTATACCCGTGTGTGTGGGCCTGATGTTATCTCCTCAACATTGTGGGAGTGGACCTTTGGTTTCACGAGGTTGGGTGGTAGTGATTATTTTACTATTTAAGATCTGACATTCTTGTTCACGCCTTGATGATCCTTATTGCAGTTCTACCTTCTTATTCTCCTGGGTTACCTGGAAGGGCGTTACATTGTGTTTCTTCCTAAACTTTCATGTTTTCTTTTAGTAATTAACAAACACTTCAATTTGGTGCGTTAAAAAGAACATTTTTTCTTATGTGCTTGAAGTTCTTTTAGTTGGTTATCTTAAGAATTGTATGAATGTATCATCTCCCCCCGCCTTAGTGGATCTTTGGTGTAAGAGAAATTCATACAATTATTTTAGAGGGACTACCTCCCGAGTGCTTTAGCATAGCTGGTGAGAGGGAACGACCCAAGTGGGAAGAAGGAAAATCTAGCCTCTTCCAACCCACTATAGTCAAATAATTCCTTGAGATTAAAGTCTTAGAGGCCTAAGATCACTTGTGCCTAGTATTCATGGGACTATAGGTCTCAATAGCACTTGCGCTACCATGTTTCCTTGTATGATTCATAAGTTATCTTCGAAACAGAATCCTTGACTAAACACCTCTTATTGTAGTGGCCAAACAAACCCTTATATTCATTAGTGCAGGGGGGAACCTCAAAGACATCCCACACTTTTGTGGCTCTTAGTAGAGATAGTGGTCCCTTGACAAGTGATTACCCTTGGGATTTAAATCTTGGTGTACCTGAGAAGTGAGTGCACTATAAGGAGGAGCTTGTGCCTCCAAGCTTCTAGATTTTCCACTCTGAGTAGGCGCGAATGAACTTGTTCAAGTCAGAATTTAGTGAATATTGTATTTTCAAGCCTAAGTTGTGGTGTTTCTTTACAACTAGAGTAAAATGGTCATCTTTGTTTGAAGTGTCTTGTGTGGGTGAGAATGAATGACATTAAGAAACTCTAATCTTTAAAGATATTTTCCTAAAGAATTCCAAAACATTCAAGATTATTTCAAAACCTTTGCAAAAACATGAAATTGCATTGGGAAATTGTTGCTTGCATTTGACATATCCTTCCTCACTTAGCTTGCATTTACATTTTCATATCATATAAACCTCCCTTTAGTTGTCAAAATTATTGTCATAGTTTCATATTGCATTCATAATTGCATATTGCATTGGCATTTCATATTAGATATTTTTTTGTCATTTTTCACTTAGAACCTTTTAAAACTTTGCAAAGTCTCAAAAAAAATCTAAATCTTAGAGTCTTTCCTTATGTTATTCAAAATATGATCTTGACTTGGTCCATTTATCCTCATTTGTGCTAGAATAGTCCCAAAGGATAACTAAGAGTGGGTGGGGGGGGGGGG
>MU228316.1:3796035-3810106 GCA_018584345.1 Thuja plicata | reverse complement strand
ACTGAGAGGGGGGGGGGTGAATCAATTATCAGTAACTTTACTTCTTTTTTCTTCTTTAACTCCAGAATACAATAAAGTAAATACACATTCAGATAACACAGTACACAACACACAATTTGATTATGGGGAAACCAAATGGTAAAATCTCTGGTGGGAATTAGCACCCACTATGAACTATACTTGTTTATAATAATCCCTTTTAGAATATATTTCAACCCTGTTAGGAGTTGTACTTTACAATGCAATAAGTATAGTGACCTGGTTAAGGGTCAGATCCTGTTAGGAGTCTTTTATGAATAACCCTGTTAGGGGTGGTGGACTCACTGTCCAAAAGCTCACTGCTTCAATGGTGAAGGCTACAACCTTCTATATAATAGATATGCACTATATCTGATGATGAACTATAGAGTAGACCTACTGTCTTGATCAGTTCTAGTGTATTACAATCTTTCACTTCATCTTCACATAGACTCTTTATGAATGAACCACATTTGATATTCTGCTCTGTACATCTTCTTTCTCTTTTCGTATCATTCACACTTAGCATATCGCAAATGACTTTCTATAAGTATGTTCCTCAAGGTATAAGATCATGGGATCTATAAGACAACTCTTTATAACATCCTTGTCATCTCTACTAAGCACGCAAACATAATTACAATCACGCAAGTATAAACTAATTAGACGCGATGCTTCACTAAGTCGGCCTTACCAAATTAACTCTAACTTTGCAATATTCTTGAAACACATTTGGTGCCTTTAGATAACTATCATCAACTCATAACTAATCATGAATTTACACATGCATATTTTGAAGATAGGTGCATCTCAAGAAACACGTTAAATACATCGGCTCTGAACAGATACTCTTCTAGAATTTTAATTGCCAATAAAAAAATTACACAACTTGATTGAAACATCATATCTGGATCTGCGTGTATGAACATAACATAATAAAAATTTCAAAAACATGTATCTAACCACACAAGTCTTCATGTCATCATTCTGATAAGTACATATAGAATCACTAATGTGTATTATATGTTGTCATCAATGACAAACATACAATCAATCAATTGAACTGAATCAAATCTCCAACAATTATTACCTCTATCATTTGGTCAAATATCATCTTTGTCATGGTGAATTTGACTTATTCCCTTTTTATCTAATTATCCAATTGTCCCTTTGATCCCTTTTAATTGAAGGTCCTTATTCAATTTCCTAAGGCTATGCTCTTAGGTTTGCATTTTTCAAAGATTTTTCAAAGTCAAAATCCAAAAAACATAGTTGCATAAGCCTTTTCATATCCTAGGTTGCATATCATTTCAAAATCTTCAAAATAAAAAAGAGTGCATTTAACATATCTCCTTTCGTACTTAGCTGCATTTATTCATCATGTTGATTGTGAAAAGATCTCAATTTCCATGCAACCAAGTCCCAAATAAATCATTGAACCAAGTCCCAAATCAAATCTTCCAACCAAAGTGTGGCATAATTGAAATGGTCCCCCCGCCAAATTATGAACCGATCTTTATTACAATGAAATCGTGTGTCCCTCAATAAATTTCCCAATAATTTGTGCCAATAATGCAAACAAGTTAATCAAGATCACCAACAAAGTCACCCAAGAAGCAAAAAATCTCATCTAAATCTTTAATGTGGTTGATTCAAGCATTATATAAAGAGGATGAAAATAAAAATAATTTACCCATGTCTAAAAAATCCTCATTCCAAAGTAATCATATGGATGACACACCTATTTACTATCAAGACATTGACTTTCAAGAAACATCCATGTCTCCCACTATTCTTTCATCCCCTCAAGCCTCACAAGAGAAATTTCCTCCATCTCCATCAAGTGAATCTTCCAATGAGTAAATCCCCTATGGGCTATCTATAGAAGAAACTCAAGCTAATCAAAGTCCTTTATATGATCCAAAAATGCTAGAACCAGTGTCACCATGTCCTCCAATAAATCCCCATAATAATCAATTCCCTCCAATTGTTGACCAATATCCTATTTCACTTGAGCCTCATGATTATCCCACCATACATTTCCTTTCTATCCAAGTTGATCCCCTTCCATCTCACAAACCAAATCTACTTCAAAGTCTCATTGAACTTTCACTTCCTAAGAAAGATCATGAGCCCCCTTCCATTCTTCCTAATGTTTCCATACAAATTTAAGAGAAAACCACATTTCAAATAGAATCCAATGATTCTTTGAGAATTCAAGATCAAGGTGTCCCTTTACCTTTATATCCACCACAAGATCCTATCCTACCAAAGCATGATCCTATCATTGCTCCTATTTTATTGCATGATCCCATTGTTTCTCTTGATCCCCTCATGATCCTAACACATCTATGCAAGTTGTTCATGAACCCCATATAAGTTAAATGTGTTCCTCTTCTTCTATCCAGTCTTATCCACTTCATAATCCTATACGTCCCTATATATCATGTACACCAAATATTAATGAACTCACATCTTGAATAAGTCTCCCATTGGTCAAAATCATTATCAAGTTAAAGGGTTAGACCTTCATGCATAAGGTATATTAGAACCCTTCCATGTCAAATAAAATTTTAATGGCCATGGCCTCAATAAAAAATCTCAATCTCAAGACATTGGTATCCCTTAAAAATATAAACCCAAACATATACTTATCTTGTCATCCCTTCCATCCATCCTAGGTCCATATATTCCTCCCTCCACTAGCTCACAACCCATTTACCCTTTCCCAAATGCAAGTCAGCAAAGGAAAAAATATTGGAGGACCATCCACCCATCCAAAAATCCTCCAAATCATTCCTATACATCCATGAATACCATTCACCTTCCAAGCAATTTGGAAGCCAAACATAAAGTTTATAAGACAAGCGATCCATATCCAGTCAAGGATCAACATGTCTAGTCTAACTGACATGTAAGAACAAAGAAATATATGATCCTAAAATAAAAATAAATATTAGAAAGGCCTCAAAGGCCCATTAAGTAAAAAGAAAAATCCAAGAAATATGGGTTCCTAAATATCTTATGCAAGCAATGCATTCCAAGGACCCACAAAAAAATGAAAAATCAAAATGCACGTGGATTCCCAAGAAGCTTCTTGAAGCACAAATACCTAAAGAAAATTCCAAATTGGCATCCAAAGTTGCTATCCCTCCATCTAAAATCCTTCCATCTTCCAAATCGGTTTGGGTCCTTGAGTCCCAAAATCCAAAATCTCCTTTCCCCCCATCACTCCATCACCTCTTAAGGTGTGTGCCAATTTTTTTCTTGCATCCATTTCCATCCAATCAAAGTCAAGTCTTCTTACATTCCCTCCACTCTCCAACACCCATTTTCCAACCTTTCATCCATCCTATCCAATCCTTTTCATAATCCTTATCCTATCCTATCCAATCATCCATGTCATCTCCCTTTTTCATACCCCTACCAGTGTCTTTGAGCATATTATCATAGTCATGGTTCATTATTTTGTACCTTTTAAGAGAAATATTCAAAGAGAAAGGCACTTGATTTCTTTGTCCATGTCATGTCATGTGTCCCTTATCTTCCAAAATGTCAAAAAATCAAAAATTCAGAAAGAAAAAAAAAATGAAAAGTTTCCTTGATGAAAACCTGGAAAACAGGTGTCTTGGTAACACAAATAAAAAGAGAAATAATTTTGTCCAATAGTGAAAACATGGAAAACATGCACTTTGGGAAAGTACCATGATGAAAACCTAGCAAACATGCATCATGTGTAATTTAGGAACTTCTTGCATTCCAACTTGGGGGTAGGCTTCATCCATATTTTTCCTATCATATCATACGCCTTTCATTTCCTTCATTATCCTATGTCCCTCATATCCCCTATGCTATCAGCATCTATATCCACATTTTCCTTGCATTGATCTTGACAAGGCTAGGGATCTTCCTAGAAGCATCACATGTCCTATCCGCTTCAAATTGTCTTCATCCCTTTGGTCCATATTGCCTATCTTATCACAACCTTTAATTTGTATTCCTTCTCCTTGTCTATTATTGATCTTTCTTATCCCATCCTTATCCTATCAAAGTTCCTATCTTGGTCTTGATGTAAATAAGGGCATTAAATGAAAAAATATATTTTAAAAAAACCTCTTGTCATGTCCATTCCTAAGCATCACTTTCCATCTAGTACACTATTTCATTACCCTATTTTGTTATGTAAGTTCCCTTAGATTTGAAAAAACATATTATCATATTTCTTGGATAGTCCTTGGGAACCCAAACAACTTCAAACACACACTAAGTGACCCTTGTCTTTCATCCATCAACCAGTCCCTTCGTCCATCCATAATGTCCTTTCCTTTCTAGACACTGGGGCAATTTTAATCAAATATTTTTGATGTAAATACTAATTTCCTAAAAAAAATAAAAAAAATCATAAAAAGTTTGAAAAAACATAAAAATAAAATATGATCTTGAAAAAAAACCATAAAATTTTATAAAATGTCCTGAGAAAAAGCTTAGAAAATTGAATATTTAAAAAATCCTAAAAAGTAAAAATCATCAAAAATCAGTAATAAATGTCATTTTATGACACTCCATTTCCTCATCATGTACATAATCATTTTTATGTTTTCAATGAATCATTCCTTTGCAACAAGATAGACATCTAAGAAGACACAATTTGAAGACTTATCAAACATTGTGCTTAACGAAATCATGTATCAATAGACAAACTATCCAATCAAGTCAGCAATCAATCAAATCAAACTTGTCCTATCACTCAATCAACATCATTTTGTCCTTTATCAAATGTATCATTTGTCTTATACAAGGTGTGGTATACTAAAGAATAGATGGTATCTTTCTTAGATGGGGTACTTCATTTTTGAAACCATACATCATCATAATCCTCATCATCATCATTATCAAACAAACTATCAAATTTGACAACAACAATCAAAATGGTTGTTAAATTTCTTGGTTTAGTGAGTCATATATTTTATTGATTTATCTATGGTCATGGTCGTATGATACTCCAGGATATTACTGAGTGAGGAGAGTGGCCAGGATGGCTCATCGTCCTTTATTTTTGTTGTCTTTTGTTTTCTAGGTGTTTTTTCATTAAGTTCTAGGGAACGTGTTTCATATGCTTCAGGATGGATGGAAACACTCCTTGTCTGTGATTATGTTTGTTTTTAAGAAAAGGGATTGCATTATCTCTCCAACTTTTTGTGTCATGGTGCGACACGTCTATTTTTCCATATTAAATAAAGCTCTAATGACAATAATGCACTTATTAAAGCAATGTTCATCACTACTAATTATTCTTCTCTTCTGTCTAATTTTTTGTTTCTCCTAATATTTATTCCATAAATCCTTGCAATCACTTTTCTTTTCAAAAATCGTCCTCTTGTCAATTTATGCCCTATTTTTTTAGGGGGCATCCTACCTCCATTTCTGTCGATCCACTAGGGCATGATCTTTTAACTTTTCTTTTAACCAATGCTCAGAATTGCATTATATCAAAGGGAGGGAAAATGTAGACACCCAAAAATGGTTCACACCTATGTGCCCCCCTTTTTAACATATCTTCTATTCACTAATATTGTGTCATTCTTCCATGTCGCTAATTACTAACATTTATCTCATTTTGGCCAAATTGATAGTTTTCCTAATCATTCCTAAATCTTCCTAAACATATCCTATTTGATCCTAAATGTTCCTAAACCATACCATCTCTTACTAATCATTCTAGGATCATTCCAAACTCATTCAATCAATCTAAGGCATTGCCAAAGATCATCGATGCGTTATCATTTCCTAAATCATTCCAGAACCATTAAAATTGTTCGTAATCTTCATCAAGATCATCAAAACCAACTCAATCTCGCATCATTGTCATCGTTTCAGTTAACAATCAACTAATTTTTCCTCTTGGGATAAATAACCCATAGTTTATCCCTATGTCCTAATTGAATAAATAAATTGATTTTATATATTCCCTCTTTCCTATGTCTCTGTAATTAATTAATATTAATTAATTGACTAATTTTCCATGTTGGAATTTAATAATTCCTATTTTACTAATTTCCATTTTGTTGGGAGATATTAGTTTTATAATTCAAAATTCCCTCCTATTAATTAGCCTCAATTTTTCATAGTCAAATTTCTTTCTATTAGGAACAGTCCCAAGAGATAACTAAGAGGGGGGGTGAATCAATTATCTAATAGTTTTAATTATTTTCTTCAATTAAGTAAAAAATAACATTAAGCATAAATACAACAAGATAACACAGAATGAAACACCACAATTTTGGTTACGGGGAAACCAAAATAGGTAAAAACCTTGGTGGGAATTACCACCCACAAAGAACTGCACTAGAGTATAATGATCCTTGTTAGAAGATCTTACAACCCTGTTTGATCTTTACAATGCAGTAAGTATAGTGACCTGGTTAAGGGTCAGATCCTGTTAGGAGTCTTTTACAAATAACTCTGTTAGGGGTGAGGACACACTGTCCAATAGCACACTTTTAAA
Organism: Thuja plicata; assembly: GCA_018584345.1. Taxonomy (NCBI): domain Eukaryota; kingdom Viridiplantae; phylum Streptophyta; class Pinopsida; order Cupressales; family Cupressaceae; genus Thuja; species Thuja plicata. The sequence continues at coordinate 3,803,583 of MU228316.1, read as the reverse complement.
ATGATGAAGGCTGCAACCTTCTACAAAATAGATATACACTATATCTGATAATTGAACTATTTAAATAGAACTGATGTCTTGATTAGTTCTAGTGAATTGTATGCACTCTCTGCTTCTTCACATAGATCTTTAATTGATGAATGTAATAGGTTTACTGTCCCAAAGTAACTAGCATTCTGCTCTGTTCTTTTTCTGTCTATTTTCTTATCATTCACACTTAGTGATCACAAATAAAATGCTATATGTATCTTCTTCAAAAGATATGATCACATCAGCTATAGGAATCCCTTCAATACTTTTCTTTTCGGCTAAACTAAGCACACAACATAATTAGAACCGCGAAAATCAAAATGAATAGACGCATCACTTCACATAGTCGGCTTCACCAAAATCACTCAAATGTCACACTTCAGATAAAACATGTTTAGCACCTTTGGTTAATCATCTTTGACTCATAACTAGACATGAATCCAAACACACATATCCCAAAGATAGGTGCAACTGAAGAATCAATAGAATTACTATCAGCTCTAAAAAACAATCCTCTGAAACTGTGGCAGGTAAATAGATCAACATAACTCAACTTGAACTGAACTTCTGAATTTGCATGTATGAACATGGTATAATGATTGTCTTTGCAACATAAAAACAACCATGTAAGGCTCCAATATATCCATACTGAAAAGTGAATACAGTACACTTCTGTATACTATATGTTGTCATCAATGATAAACATACAATCAACTATTTGCACATGGGAAAATCTCCAACAATCTCCCCCTTTGACATTGATGGCAACATATGATATGAAAAACACCATCATTCCAAAAGTGTCTTTTTTCTTTTTACAATCTTCTCAATATCCTCATCAAAATATCCTCTTAACTGATGTATCTCTTTTTACTATGTTTTTATGACTTTATACTCCCCCAGAGTATATTCTCCCCCTTACTATATACTCCCCCTTTGACATCAATGGCAAAGGATGCCAAATACAAATAAGCACGTGTACTACTCCAGAAGTAGAGTAGTCAACCACTCATCAGTCACCAAGGACTGATACACTTGCTGTGAATTCTAATTAGACTCGGGAAAGGGAATTACTCCTAGCTTCTTCCTGAGATACTCAAAAGTATCTTTTGATAAAGGTTTCATAAATATGTTTGCCAACTGATCTTTGGTGCTCACATAATCCAACTTCACTTCTCTCTTTGCAAATTTTTCTCTTATAAAATGATATTTTATTTCTATGTGTTTTGTCTTTGCATGCATCACAGGGTTCTTTGACATATTAATAGTACTAGTGTTGTCACAATGAATGACAATAGGATAATTAATCTAAATTCCAAAGTCTTTAATCATCTTCTTGATCCAAACCATTGTTGAAAAATTCAATGCTGCTACTACATACTTAGCTTTTGCTGTTGACTGAGAAATACAGTTCTCCTTCTTGCTTGTCCAAGTAACCAACCTGTCTCCATGAAATACTGCTCCTCCTGAGGTACTCTTTCTATCATCAACACAACCTACCCAATTTGCATCTGTATACACATGAAGTTTTATATTTTCTGAATTAGGATACCATAAACCATAGTCTATAGTTCCTTTTAAATATATGAATATTATTTTTATTTCCATTAAGTGATTCTGTTTTGGTTCAGCTGCAAATATCCCAACAATGCCAATTGCATTAGAAATATCTATTCTAGATTGAGTGAGATATATGAGTTTTCCAATCATGGACTTGTAAAGTGTTTTGTCAACTACTGTGGAGTCATCGTTTTTAGAAATCTTGCTTCATTTTATCATAGGAGTGCTTACTGGCTTGCAATCTTCCATCTTGAATTACTTTAGTATCTCCTTCACATATTTACACTGATTTATGAATATACCTTTTGGCTGTCTACTTTACATTTAATCCCAAAAAGTATTTTATAGTTCCAATCATGCTCATTTCAAATTCGCTCTGCATCTCTTTGGCAAATTCTACACTAAGCTTGTCATTACCTCCAAAAATAATGTCATCAACAAAGATAGCAACAAGTAATAGTCCTTCAGGTGTCTCTCTTATGAATAAGTTGCAATCTCCTGCTCCATTTTTGAATCCAATCTTTGTCAAGTAGCCATCAAGTCTCTCATACCATGCTCTTGGGGCCTATTTAAGTCCATAGAGGGCTTTCTTTAGTCTGCATACCATGTCTAGTTTGTTTGATAATTTAAATCCTTTAGGATTCTCTATGTAGAATTCTTCCTTCAAGTCACCATTCGGAAATGCTGACTTAACATCCATCTGATATAATTTAAAGTTTTTGAATGTTGCATAAGCTAAAAACAACTTAATACCTTCCAGTCTTATCATAGGGGAAAATGTATTAGAGTAGTCAATTCCTTCTCTTTGCGCATATCCTTTACATACGAATCTTGCTTTGCTTCTTATCACTGTACCATATTCATTCATTTTGTTTCTGAATATCCACTTAGTTCCAATCACATTTTTGTTACAAGGTCTAGGGACCAATTCCCATGTGTCATTCTTAATTATCTAATCTAATTCTTCTTGCATTGAATTTTTCCAATCTAAATCATTAAATGCATCTTCAACACTTAAGGGTTCAATTTGTGAAAGTAAACATATCTCTTCATCAACGGTTGAACCTTTTTCTCTAGATCTTGTCAAAATTTTACTGCTCTGATCTCTAATGATATCTTCTTTTGAATGGTATCTAGATGTGTATTTTGAAATTTTAGGTGTGATCTCATCTGTAATCTGTGATTCCTCTTCACTTGGTTTAGGGTTATTTCATGATACATCAATACAGTCAAACATTTCTTCAATAACTGTTTCTTTATTGATAGGTCTAGGTTCATCTTCAATCATAGGTGCATATCCATAATATCTCTCTTGAATCATGAACTTCTCATCAATCTTCACATGTGCACTTTCAATGATTTTCTTCAACCTTAAATTAAAACATCTATAAGCTTTGCTCTTAGTAGAGTAACCAAGAAAAATACCTTCATCACTTCTAGCATCAAAGTTACCAACACCATCATCTCTCTTGATGTAGCACTTGCTTCCAAAGATTATGAAGTATTTTACTGTAGGTACGTTATCAAACCAAAGTTCATAAGGTGTTTTGTCTGCACCTGGTCTTCATTGAATTCTGTTGATAGTATAGATGATTGTATTGACTGCTTCTCTCCAATAGGTGTGTGCAACTTATCCTTCAATCATGATAGTGTGCATTGTGTCAAGTATTATCCTATTTCTTCTTTCTAAAATTCCATTTTGTTGAGGGGTTCTGGGTGCACTTAGTTGTCTTTTGATCCTATGTTCTGCGCAGTACTCAAGAAAATTGTTAGAGGTGAATTATCCTCCTCTATCAGATCTTAGACATTTTATCTTTAATCCAGACTTATTTTCAACCTTAGCTTTGAATATTTTGAACTTCTCAAAAGCTTCAGATTTATCTTTCAAGAATGCAACCCACATCATTATGGAGAAATCATCTACAAACAAAATGAAATACCATTCACCATAGTATGATCTTGTCTGAGTAGGTCCACATAAGTCCATATGCACTAGATCTAATTTGTTCTCTGCAGAGTTTTGTTTGCTTCTAAATGAGTTCCTCACATGATTTCCCATCACACATTTTCTACACATAGTATCAATAGGTCTTGCAATACTAGGAAGGTCTCTTACTCCCTTTACATTTCTTATCTTTACTATATTGTCAAAATTGATATGACAAAGTCTTTTTGTGCTATAACCAACTGTCATCCACTTTTGCAACAAAACAACTTACTTCAGAGTTGAGCTAAAAAACATTACCTTTGGTCTTTGAACCTGATGCTATCATGTCTCCTTCTTTGTTGTTAATAATACACCTATTGTTTTTGAATTCCAACTGATATCCTTTATCGAGCAACTGTCCAACACTTAGTAGGTTATGATGTAAACCATCAACATAAAAAACATCATCTATCTTGTTCTTTCCATCTAAGTTGAAAGATCCTCTACCTATGATAGGTTTGGGAGTGTTATCTCCAAATCTAACCATGCCACATTTGTACTTATCTAGATGTACAAATCTATCTCTGTCTCCTGTCATGTGATGTGAACACCCGATGTTTATGATCTAGTCTATTCTGATGTCTTCTTGTGAAACTAAAGCCAATTCTTGTGCTTTCTTTTCATCTTCAATTTCCATTTAATCAATCATTTTTTCAATATCTTTAATTGAAATGAATCCAATTTCATCCTCTCCTGAATCATCATCAGTCACACCATCTTCAGCATAATAACATTCCTTAGTATATTTGGGCTTGTAATCTGATATGAACTTCTTGACTCTTGTAGGACACTTGGATGCAAAATGGCCAACTTTGTTACATGAAAAACATTTGAATGGTAGTTGTCCTTCATATTTTCCTTTACCTTTCCTTTCTTTCTTAGCAATCATAGCAATGATTTCTTCTAGTTCTATATCAACTTCTTCTTTCTCAATATTACTAGAGATTCTCAAGGATTTCTTACCATGGACTGAGTCTTATAAAGTTGTTTCAATTTTAGGTTCTGCCTTCAATCTTGATATCTCAAATGCTGATATTTTGCTAATCAAGGTTCCTCTTTTGAAGTCCTTTGAAAATTGCATGGTTTCATCCAAGATGTTTATCTTGCTTTCATAATCTGCTATCAATGTAGTCATTAGTTTGTCCATTATGTCTTCCTCTTAAATTTATCAACCATTATTTCTGATTCCTGAAACTGCTTCATTAATCCTCTGATTGTAAGCTCTGATGTTTTCTTTAGGTAGCATCTCTAAATTGTTGTATATTTTCTTCCATGTCTTTCTACGCACATTCTTGGCTTGGATGTCTCCTTCAAACATATCTTCTAGGTATTTCCATATTGAATAGGCTTTATCTACTTTCTTAATCTCATTAAATTCACTATCAGATAAGGTACTAATTAGGGCTTCTTTGGAAATTGCATTTTGGGTGAATACTTCCTTTTTTTTTAACAGTAGAATCTTCTTCTGCAAGATATTTCAAAGTAGGGACATCAATTTCATGAGTAGAAACCTCATAGATCTCAAAACCAATGCACTGTAGATGTGCTATCATTTTTTTCTTCCAGTCAAGATAATTATCTCCATCAAACTTAGGACTCTCTTTACTGAAGTACGCCATTTGATCTACCTTAAGCTGTTAGGCTTCCTCTCCAAGGCACTTGGCTCTAATACCAATTGTTAGGAATAGTCCCAAGAGACAACTGAGAGGGGGGGGGGTGAATTAGTTATGTACTAGTTTTAATTATTTTCTTCAATTAAGTACAAAATAACACTAAGCATAAATACAAAAAGATAACACATAATAGAACACCACAATTTTGGTTACGGGGAAACCAAAATAGGTAAAAACCCCAGTGGGAATTAGCACCCACAAAGAATTGCACTAGAGTATAATGATCCCTGTTAGAAGATCTTAAAACCCTGTTTGATCTTTACAATGCAATAAGTACAGTGACCTGGTTAAGGGTTAGACCCTGTTAGGAGTCTTTTACAAATAACCTTGTTAGGGGTGAGGACACACTGTCCAATATCACACTACTAAAATGATGAAGGCTGCAACCTTCTGGAAAATAGATATACACTATATCTGACAATTTAACTTTTTAAATAGACCTGATGTCTTGATCAGTTCTAGTGAATTGTATGCACTCTCTGCTTCTTCAGATAGATCTTTAACTGATGAATGAAATAGCTTTACTATCCCAAAACAACTAGCCTTCTGCTTTGTTCTTTTTTGTCTATTTTCTTATCATTCATACTTAGTGATCACAAATGAACTGCTATATGTATTTGTTGGCAAGTTGACTTCCTGAGGAAGCATGACTTATTTTGTGTTTTCAATCATGGCAACAAAGTCATACTAAGTTTCTGTCAAAGATAACTTAGGAGATAAAATGACTAAGTACAGAATACAGAGCAGTCAGACAGATACAATGATTAGCACATGAGCGCACATGCTAGAAAGCACACCAGAGCATGCGTGCTTAGGTATATACTCCATGATGTATATACATGCTATATCCAAATGCACAAGGTATGAAACATCAGTACGGAAAAGATACAGATAGATTAGTACACTGCAGTCTAGGAAATAGTCCATAATACAGAGCACATAAGCTAACTATTGTTTTGGTCAGTGTGTATTATTTTTTGATGCTAAGGTTATGCACCTTTAGTTATAATTTTTTTATGATGTAATTAATTTTTTTGTAAACACGCTTGAGCTGACTTGTTCGGATGCGTTGTATATTTTGTTAAGAGGCTGACTAAGTGCTATGTTTTGGGTCGCGCCTATTCGTTTGTAAAGATATAAGTATGTAATGTATTGTTATGTTATAGCGTGTAAGAGAAGTCAATTATTGTGTAAAAAGAAGTTATAGAGGGACAGTATAATGAAGTTAGAAGATGATATAGCTCTTTGAAGGAGTAAGAGCATCCACGCATACACAAAACTGATCAGACAACAGTGTCACTACAGTAGTTCATTTTTGATATAGTGCATATCAAAATTCAGAGGGTTGTAGCCTTTATATTATTTGGGCAGTGAGCCTAGGCAATGAGCCATACACCCCTAACAGGGTTTTTGTAAAAGACTCCTAACAGGGTCCGACCTTTAACCAGGTCATTGTACTCAATTTGTAAAGACTGCTTCTAACAGGGCAAAGGAACTTTAACAGGTTCATTATACCTAGTACAATATTTTGTGGGTACTAATCACCACCGGAGTTTTCCTCTGATCAAGGTTCTCCGTAATCATATCTTGTGTTATGTGTTCTTGTGTTATGATTCTTTGATTGCACATTTAATAAATGTTTAATTGGCTAAAATATAATTAATTGTTAGAAACACTGATTCACCCCCCCTCTCAGTGTTTCTAACAATTGGTATCAGAGCTCTAGTCCTCTGAAAGAAAGTTTAACCACTTGAGGAGATCATGGACTCAGTCGAAGCAAACAATTTGAAAAAGAATCTTGAAGTAGCTCTTGAGGATCTTGACAGATCAGAGAAAGAAAATGAAGAACTAAGATTGAAAAATGATGGCTCTCAAATACTTATCAAAAGGCTAAGAAAAGATCTGAAAGATTTTTCTACAAGTGATCTAGGAAAAATGGTTAAAAATCTTAATGAAGAGAATAAATCTCTAAAGGATAAACTTGAAGATCTGGAGGAACAACTTACAGATAGCCAGAACACCATTGAAGACAAGATCAAAGAAAGAAAACAATTAGAAGATGAACTTTTGCAGACAAACATAAAAGTCTTGGAATTGGAAAACATGAAGAAGAAGTTGGAATTTGAATTAAAAGAAGTAAAGGATAAGATTGATAAACTCCACACAAGTTCTGATTTGATTCAATCCCAGCTCAATGTGCAAAGAAAAAAGGGGAACACTACTGGTCTTGGATTCAGTACAACACAAGATGAAACAAAATCATCACAAGAGAAAGAAAAAACACTTGAAGCATCTTCA
>MU228316.1:3736838-3770150 GCA_018584345.1 Thuja plicata | reverse complement strand
TGATAATAAATGTAGTAAGTGAATGCAAATCATCAAAACCTATAAGATAGTGTTAACTGGGTAACATGTACATGCAAATTTCTCTTTTAGTGCCTATTTTGTTGTATGATTAGATTTTGGATAACAAGAACGACTATTTGATCAATGATTGAAGCATTTTGATCAATTTCTGTATTTGGTACTATCTGTTGAAGTATATCCCTTGTTGTTTCAAGTATTTGTGTGTCTTTTTTTTCAAGTACCTGTGTGTCTTTTGTTTCCTTTTTAAGGTTATCCTAGATAGCTTTTCTTTGACACAATTTTGCATAGTTTGTAAGTGCCTCTGGATCCAATATCCTTGGATCATAGGTTGGTATTTCGATAATCTCTTCCAGTGTAACTAGATTCTTGTTCTTTTTCTTGTTCTTCTTCTTGGAAAGTGTTGTGGAGGGACCTATATGCAGTACCATAGCAAGTTCCTTTGCTTGGTTTGATGTTCTTGGTGAAGGATTTGGTGTATGTGTACCTATATCCTACTACTCAGTGTCTACTTATTGGTTGGGAGTGGATGTCTCTACATCAACCTTAGCCTTATCTACAACATCTCCTTTCGTATCCTTAGGAGTGGTATCACTTTGCTCCTCTTCTTCACCTTTATTTTATTTTTGTTCTCTTCCTATTTCTTTTTGTTCTTGATCTGCTATATTTTCTCTCCATCTTTATTCTGCTCATAAAATGTGTTTTTTGGTTCCTCCTCACCCTTATCCTCAGGTATGCTTGCATCTTTGTCAGGTGATTTCTCCTTCTCTGAGATAATATTGATAGCTTGTATCAATAGTGGTATTTGTACTGGTGTAGCTAATTGAGCAACATCTATTGTTGTGTCCTATTCCTCAATTTGGTCTAGGCAACAATGACATATTCATCTTTGTTTACCTCATCCAAAGGGTCTTCTATGGTAATGTCAATGATAGTATTATTAGGGAAAGTTTCATCTGCAGTATCCATATCCTTATTAGCTTCTGTGTTCAATGCTTCTTTATTAACATCATCACCATAATTTATAATAATATGCTCTGGGTTCAGTTTAACCCAATCTTCTTCATTATGTGGCTTGTCGGTGAGTTCCAATACACACTCGGGGCTTGTGTCCTTTTTGGGTACCTCAAGTATTTTTCTCCATTCATCCTCACTTTTTCTATCAAGCTCAATTAGATGTGCCTGTAGCACTCTGTAGAATCTTAATTTTGGTGAGAACCTTTTGGAATGTAACTTCATCATTTATTCAATCTCCTCCATCTTAGATTCGGGTGGCATAACAAAAACTAGGGCTCTTTCCCTTCTTTGTTTATCTTCCTTTAGTGCATATGTCCACCTTGCTAAAATTATATCTAGAAGTTCTTTAGGAATTTTACCTTCAAACTATATTGGTACATATTTGAATATGTACATTATTATAATGATTGCCTCTTCTAAATTATTTTGATCCTTGGGATCTAGTGTTAGCCATTTCCTAATCTTAGGGTCTGTTATTGATCCTGCCTTGATTATTGATGCACATACCTCATCAATTATGGTAGGGAACTTATTTTTAACCATTTTTTCATCTTTTTCCAATGTCCTCTATTTCTTCCTTAGTTTTGATGAACTTTCTTCTTTTTGATGGTGCCTTTTTCCCGATTTGATGCTTTCTCTTGTAAGTCCTCACTTGTCCTTTCTTTATTGGTGATGCACTTGTGTCTCTATTTGTCTAAATTCTAGTCCTTGATGTAGCAATATTCCTTGGTTTCTTTGCTGGTGATGGTGGTGCATCAGAATCTATAGATTTGGAGTCACTCAGTTCTTCTTCCTCACCAACGGGTGACTGTCCCTCGGTGTCATCCTTTTTTTCAGACTCTTCATCAATCACCGATAACTTTTTCTTCAGTGTCTTTACCATTTTATCTTTCTTTCTATCAATTTTATTCACAACTAATCCTATTCTTATTCTTTCCTTGGCTTCCTCATAGGTTCCAAACCTAGGTTGTGACTTGTCCACTGGTTCATTTATCAATACTTCAATAGCATTGGTGGCTTGATCTATGTTGACTTCATAATCAAGTGGTGCTAATCATGCTATCCTTGGTACAACTGGTTTGATAAAGGTTTTTTTAGTGTCCACCATAAAGTAAATGTCGGTCTTATACCTTTCTACCAGTTGTTATGGTATCCTCATTCTTTTCTTAAATCTAGTGAAGTATTCATCCATAACTGATACAAAGTTATCACCTTGACTTGATGAATTCAGTGATTTAAATAGCCACTGGTCGGGTGGTATCCCAGTTGACATTACCTATATATGGAAATAGAAAAATGTACACATTAAGAGTGATTTGAACTTACATGAATTGGACTTTATAGACCTGATTGTCCCCATGTTTTCATCTAACTGCTTCAGTAGAAGCTTGAATAGATCTAACTGTAGACCTTCCTTCACAATCTTGTAAGTACTGTCAACTACTCGACATGTTATGTTGTTTAACCTACTGGATTGGTATATCTTGTAACCTAGTACACATGCACTGAACTTGAGTTCTGGATTGGTGATGGTGTTAACCTTCAATCCTCTGTTATCCCATACAACACCTATCATCTTCTCAATCTTGGGACAAGAAGGGTGTTTGAGAGCCTTGGCCTTGTTGGTTATAGGATAACCGGTCACAGCATGTATCACATCTCTGGTGATTGGTTTTGGCTCATCAAGCCACATCTTTTGGTCATACACTCTGCTCAGCACTACCCAAATCTACTCGGTTTTAAACTCCCTCGAGAATATTAGGGAACATGTCAGCCCTTTGACCTTGATGTGTTTATGTTCCTGCTTAATGGTTTTGCCTATGCAAAGCTTCTTGTAAGCTTGATAAACCTCAAGATCTCCTATCTCGACAATCTTGCATTGTATGTGTGAGCAGACGTCTTCAATTAGTAAAACCCTAGGTGGAATTCCAGAGAATGCACCAGCATCATTGGGTTGTGAAGCAACCTCTGGACAAATTTTATACTTAGGTTCTTCACAAGTGGAGTTCTTTCTCAGATTAACCTTCTTCTCCTTAGCATTCTTGATCTTGGTTGCACGGGAAGAGGTTGCCATGATTTCATGAATTTAAGGCTTTTTCCCATAAAATAAAATAGTGAGCTCGCTGATTCTTGTTACTTACTTTAACCTTATGTAGCTGCTTTTGTTCGAAATCTGAATGCCATGAATCTAATTGGAGTGCTCTACTATCTGGTCGCTCTATTTTTTCTCTGCTCTTCTCTGCTCCATTTCTTAATCACTTTATGAATAATGAGCTTATCCATCACCCTATTTATAAATGATGCCCTAAGTGGAGAAATTAATGCTCTACCCACTTTTTAGGTGTCAAAGACAGAGTTGCTTGGGTTATACACAAACTTTCAACTAGGGGTAAGTGATAACTTAATTGACCTTTCACAAGTTTACCGATGGTGCTTGAGAAGTGGCAAAGTCTTCTATGCATTTTACATGATTATCAACGAGTCTCAGGTTACATTGATTAACTTTGTTTTCATATGTACACCAATGATTCTTGGTATGCTTTGACAACTTAGCTTTTGTATGTTAACCGATGCTTTTTGGTATGCATTAACCGATGAGATTGAATTCACAGAATCATAAAAAGTAATACCATAGTGAATATTTAATCATGCTTATTTGGAATTTTAACTATGTATAATGGAACTGATGTAAAGTATAACTTAGTATAGTGCAGTTCCATACTTACTTGTTCATGTTAGGTGGGGGTAGTGATGTCACCAGATCCATTGGATAAGGTGTCACCATTTGCATTTCTTGGTCTAGCATCATTAGTGTTTGTAGCTTTCCTCCACATTTTTTTTCTCATCTTCTTGATGTCTTCAATGGTATTGTTGTTGACAAAGGTGCTTGTCTCTGTCACTCAGTCTCTACAGTCCTTTCTTAGATGACAAACTTTATGACAGTGTAAACATGCCATTCTAGGGTTAGTCTAGCTCCTAGACTTTCTCATCCATTTTATCACGTAGTTTTCAGCTATGTGTCCAGATCTACCACATGTTGTGTTGTTTGGACATGTGTTGTAATCCCAAACATATGAGTTACCGACTCTTTTTGGTTGATAAGCATTTTCTTTATCTTTAGGATTCCATGCTTGCCTTTTCTTCTTCTTCCATTCAAGAGATGTGTGCCCATGCATTTTGCAAGTAGGACAATATTTTTCCATGTAGGTTTCCTTCTTTTCTTGTTTCAACTTAGATTTACATTTATATGCTTTATGTCCTTTCTTGTTTCATTTATAACAATTTCCTATGAATGAAGGTGTGGATTTAGGAATATCTTTTATTTTTCTCATGTAGACATTTGATGTGTGGCCTGGTTTTCAACAGTGATTGCATGACTGCTTTCTTGGTCTTGGGTTTGTGTAGACATTCTTTGGATCAGCTTGGTATGGTGATTCTCCATTCTCAGTATACCCTAGTCTAGTATTGTTGTTGAATCTTCTTTGTCCATCCAAAAAATCATCCATCCTTTTGGTGTTTTCTTCAGCTCTCTTGATCATGTCATTGTGTTGTTGCTGAATTGTTCTTCATGCTTCAGTTTTTCATTTTATTCTCTTAGCTCACCAATAGCTTCTAGCTTTCCATTTAGTTCTATGTTCATTTAGTTTGCCTCCTGACTAATAAGAATAATCTGATTGGTGATCTCATGATAATGTTTAGTAAGTCTTTGTATTTCTGACTCTTTCTCTTGTAACTTTTCAATGATCTTCCTCCTGCCATCAATTTCTAGTGTTCTTTCTTTCTCAGCTTGTCTAGAATTATTCATAACCTCAATCATTCTTACCATCTGTGTCTCTTGACTGATTTTTAGTGATTTTACTTGTCCAGTCAGATGTTGATTGATTTCATTTAGGCTTGTAATGCTTCCTTCACATATGTCTGATATGTTGCTTGATGTAGATCCAGAAGACTCAAATAAAACAACCATCTCTTCTTCATGATAGTCTGTTTCATTACAACGAGATGCCATAACCTTTTTTTCATCCAACAACTATCTCATCTTGACTCTAGCTTCTTTATATTGTTCATAGAAGATTTGTATCTCTAACTTCTAATTCTCAATACTCTTGTCTAGCTTGTACCTTTCTATTGTATGATATTTTCTCTTAAGTATGAGAGGGGAGGGGTGAATCAGTACCCTCAAAACTTTTACCACTTAACCTTAAACCTTTATGTAATCAATTGTATTACCAACCATATATGTTGTTCATATATGTCTGTGAAGTTACTCTTCCATCTCCATAGATTAGTGTCTGCACCTAAACATTACCATCAGTGTAGGTCTGTATTTCAGACAAGTAATAAATGTTGTTTTTTAAATTTTTGTCTACGTAGAATAGTCGTCTATGCTATTTCATCGTCTATGCTTTATAACTGCCGTTTGCGCAGATTTACTATCTTTTTTTCAGCATTTGTCAAATTTTTGGGTTATTAATCCTTTTTGAGGTTTTACAATGTCATTTTTGAAGATTAAACATCTAGACTACTAATCAATCTTTTTGTAGGCCACTTGTCAAAGACTATCATTTAAAACTACTCACGTTATCTTGCAGGTTTCCTTAATCAAACATCAACCATATGATCGTGCTTGATTAGCATTTTTATTAGGCACATAGATAACTAGGTGATCTTTTTTGTGTGAGTCAAAACAAGTGTTAGGGGAGTATGCTCTATTCATTTTTTGGAAGATCAAAAACCTAGACATACTTGTTTGGTCTTAGACAATTAGATCTTTGGGAAAGAACAAGTGCTCGGTGTGTTTGGCAGAAAACAACATTGGGTAGGAAAGTATGCTCTTTTCCCCTTGAGGGAAAATAAAAAATCTAGACCCCTCTCATCGCTAATCCATGCTTTTGTTGAAAATAATGGAATGGTGTGTATTGAGAGGGGAGGGGTGAATTAGCACCCTCAAAAATTTTATCACTTAACCTTGATCCTTTATGTATTCAATTGTATTACCAACCATATATGATATTCTATCTTTGTGTATGTTAAATCAAATCATAACTCAATTAGCATGTAAAGAATTCATAGAAACATTCATGAAATGTATTGACACATGACACAAGATTTGGTAATGTAGAAAACCCCTGTTAGAAGGTAAAAACTATGGTGGGGATGAAATGCACAAAGCTTCACTATCTGTAGAATGGAAGGGGCCGATTAAGGCTTACAATTTTGATCACTTTTGATGATATACCATGTTAGGAGTATCATGTATAGACTGGTTAAGGTCTACTCTATTAAGATCTTTAGGAACACTGTTTAGTGTGCACTCGGTTAAGATATTTACAAAGGATTGTTAAATCCACCTTTCTTAAGGATTTCTTCTATTTGCTACACTTGTTATAATGTAGTCAAAAATATTCATTGACCTAAGTATATGATATCTAAAATTGCTGATTACCGATCCAATAAAGATTACATGTATATTTATCACCTATTGTGGTTGATCAATACCTCTATTCTGCTCAGTAGTCTTGAATATGGTACTTGATAACCTATTTCATCTTTTGCTATTCTTTTGCATAAAACTCTCAGTCTGATCCATAGATGTGCTTCTCGAATACAATCATCATCATACACATGTGTTCTAATAGATTACATATCTATATATATAATGAGTTTGACCTAAATGAGTTTCACATATTACAATGATAACTCTATGATCGAAGGTTTACAACTTGACCTTGATATCCTAGTTTGCATGTTTTCAATCAGTTAGAGTGATTAAAATAATTAAAATTGCATTTCTTGTCCCTCAAGAAATGGATTTAAAGATAATTAAAAAGATAAATATAAAACAAAAGTGTTTTATCTGACGTGGAAGTTAGATCCACATTTCTCTAAATTCTAACTGTCTCTCGGTAGACTAGTTCTTGGGTTGCTTTGTATTCTATTGGGTTCCTCTATTATCTATGCTGTTGGGTTGCACTATAATCTTCTTGTTGGGTTCCTCTGTTGGGTTGCATTGTTGGGTTACTTTATCGGGTTCCTCTTGTAACATTTTCAGGTTACACTGTGTCGTTAGGTTCCCCTGAAATTTTCTATCGGGTTGCTCTGAACTGTCTTTCAGTGTTGGTGTTACCGACAATTTCAAAACTATTTTTCCTTTCATACTAATGGCAAAATATGTCTTCAACTTTTCAAGTTAATCCTTTAGATGAGCCTGTTGGTTGAGGAAAAAACTCCTAGAAATGACCCACATGAGAACGAGGTGTAAGCCGCACCACTCCAACTCACGATAATCAAATTTACTCTTTAAGGCCAAAGCCTCAAGAGTCGGTTGGAATTTGAGCTTATACTCAGCTCACGTCTAACATAAGTGTGGCATAACAGTCTCAATCATGTTTATGTGACCAATTTTGTCAAGACGCTCTATGGGGCTATATGCCTAAATCATGGTTGCATGGACATAGATGATACAATTGAACAAAGACCCTTACTAAACACTCTAGGAATAGAAGCTACCCGGAACACCCTCGAAAGGTGATAATATTTGTGCAAGGAAGATAGTAACTTCCCCAAGATCACTCGTACATTTGTGCCACCCTGAGCATTTGGAGTCGGCTAATACATCATGAATGGAGCCATTGCATGCTTGGTGATGGTCGTATTCTGATTAGCTCTTGTGTGTGTGCCTAAGCTTGCGATAAAATATTTTCATGTTACACTAATTCCTTAGGTAGATTGTGTTTGAAGTGCTTGACAATCATTAAAAAATACAAAACATGAATGGAATCCCCAAAAACAAATTTGTCACACTTTCTTGTATCCTTCAAGGTTTCTTTTTCCCTTGTCAATTTGTTTTCAAGACACATACCAGTTATTTTATGGTTTGACTGTGATGAAACTGGTTCTTTCCATAGAACAAATCCATAAAAAATTAGATAGAAATCATCATTTTTGCCAAATCATCAAAGCACCTTCCTTTCTGCAGACTATCATCTCTGCTCTGGCATTGCCATCTATGTAGTTTCACCATCTGTGTTGAGACAAATTACCATCTACATCTGAGACTATTGTCTCTGCCTAAAAATCGTGAGCAAAAAAAATTGCTAGAATCTTTGAAATTCGGTCTTTTATGAGGTCCTAAAATCATTTGTCCGGAAACCTTCAGTTGCTTAATCAAAATAAGATTTTTTAAGGACATGACCGATTCCAAGAAACACAAGAAATTTAAGCTTCTAACTCCTCCATTTTATTGAGAATAGAAATAAACCACTTGCAAATCTAAGGAATATCAACACATTTCCCAATCAATCAATCACAAAATTGAGCATTACAAGAAAATTGACACTATCATGTACAAAAACAAAGTTTGCAACTTCATGGCCAAGTATCCTATCAATTGTGCATTTGTTACTCTTGAATAATATGACTAGATCAACCTCTTGTTTCAAAATCAATTTCTCCTTCTTCCACCATTATCAAACATCACCCTATCATTCTTGGAGCATTAGATCAAATTTTTTTGGATTTCAAATCAAAATCAATTAAATCCTTTCTTAGGTTGGATGACCTTAAACAAAAGTATTGCAAACCTTCAACCTTAGAAAAACACAACATTTCTTGTAGAACATTAGTCTGTCTCAAGTAATTTAAATCCATTGATAATGTCCCATTTGCTTAAGATTGCAAGTCTATCTTCAAGTAGAAATGGATATCATCCAATTTGATCCTCTTGTGTTTGTGTCATCACAAGGTCCTATTTTATCTAGGTTTTGTTCTAAAAACCTTTCAATCCAAATCAATCCTTAATCAAACATCAATCAGTCAAATCCAATCAATCAAAATTAAATCAATCCCCAAACAAGATCTTTGCTCCATCCACTTTCATCTTCCAATCTAACATTTCTCCATCTTTCATTCTTATAGGTCTACCATTGTATGGTAGTTACTCTATCACAAGCTAGAAACATGAGGCATGCAGAACCCAACAAATCCTTTGATGAGGAGAATCCTTTTTCCACTCAATTCTTTCAAGGCCGCACCATGCAAATCAATTACATAACTAATGTGCCTATAGAAACTGAGTTAGTGGATCAAGAAGAAATACCTACACAAGTGAATGATTTTCTTAGGGATCCATATAATTTACAAATGGTTGAAAAGACCATTAGTCAAAACAGTGGCGAAATCTAGTTGAACCTCATTCGAAATGGAATCATAGTGCCCACTGACTTTGACAAATCGCTTCTCAACCGTAACATCACTAAGGCTACGACTACTACAAGTACCACCATGGCCTCCAATTCAAATGCAACATCATCACGTGAAACCAGAAAAGCAATTGCAAGTGAACCTTCTACATTAGTTCCTACCTCAATACCCATTTCAACAACTACATCAACAACCAAATTGACACTCGAACAAATCCAACAGATCCTAAGTGTTTTTTCCCAATATTACCTCACACAATAGTACTTAAACGATGACAAATACCTCCCAAGGAGCAAGTGCTAATGTTAACAACATAGTGCAGATTTCCATGCCTCTATCTACATAATTTACGTTCCTAAAAAATGGGCATGAAGACATCTACGACCAACACATCTCGAGCTTACTAGTATATATCCCCTCTTACAGTCAGTATGACCTCCATAACTTTTTGACTGCACACTTTGGAGGAGGACAAGCTTATGGGTCACAATATATTCCACACAACCCTCCAGATTTAGCCCAACAAATTACTGAGCTCAAAAGCCTTGTACATGGTTTGCAGAATGGGGGCAAAAAGGAGTTTTATTTTGATGAGATTTGTCCCTATCCATTCGATAAGTCTATCACAATGCAACCATTCCCTCCAAACTTCAAGATGCCTAAATTTTAAAAATACAAGGGAGAGACATGCCCTCTACAACATCTAAAGGAATTTTACATTGCCTGTCAAGAAGTTGCCTACAATAGAAATTACCTAAAGAGACTCTTCACTAGGAGTCTTGGAGGCGCAACTTTAGAATGGTTCATGGCCCTTCCTTATGGTTCAATCTCTACATTATCTGATTTGGTAGAGAAAGTTTTTGGACAATATTCATATAACATTGAACATCAAGCAACACTCAGCAATTTGTGCAATACCAAGCAAAAGAATGGTGAAACCTTTTCTAGTTTCTTAAAATGATAGAGACATACTGAAAATCATATGCCATGGAATGATCCCTAAGATTTCATTCCAAATTAAAATGTCTTCACCTGACACCTTTTAATCCCTTGTCAAGAAGTGAAAAGACATTGATGATGGCCTTTTGCAAAAAGGTAGTATCAAACACTATACTCCTTCCAACAATGATAAATTAAAATTATGGAGTAAAAATAAAGGAGTTGTCAATGATTGAGTGACTGATGCCAAACATGTTCAAGCATCCAACAACAATAATCAAAACAATCACAACAACAATTTGAATCAAAATCAGAATTAAAATCAAAACAACAGTCAGAACCAGAATGAGAACAATAATAAGGATAACAATTGACAACAACCACACAATCAATCTTATTTGTTCCCTTGCAACAATACCAAAAACAAAAATGATAATAACAACAATCAGAAATGACGACAGTTCACAACATTGGCAGAACCATTAGATGTAATCTTCAAACAACTTGCAGATCAAGGAATGATAGTCTATCCAAACACTAGACATTTCAATGAAAATTAACCCAAACTCGCTTGGTATCGAGAGAATGAATACTGTGATTATCATCACATTAAAGGACATGATACCAAGAAGTGCATGAAACTCAGACATTTTGTACAAGATCTTATTGGTGATGGGAATATTGAAGTCGAAGGCTAGAACGCTTCTTCATCCAATGTAAAGTTCAAAGTCTACAATCAACCTTTTCCATAAAACAATCAAAATAGTGTATCTAACGCAATCCCATATGATTCTTCAGCCAAAATTATCACGGGAAATGATCGAGCGTGTGGAAGTCTAAAATAAAATGATATATTTGGTTTTGACTCTCTTTGTAGATGCATCGAAGAATCTGAAACCCACGTCAATACCATAATCCTCAAAGCTGCTGATTGTAATGCTACCACACATAGACTGAGAGTCACTATCCAAGCTACTGATAATCCCTCTACATATGCAAATCCACCAGCTACACCATCTACTGCTACTCGACTTGCTTCACGTTATGACCTATTGGCCCAGTTAGGAAAGACTCTTGAACAAATATCTATCTTAGAACTTCTACGTACCTCACCTATCCACAAAGAAGTTCTTGAGGATGCTCTGAATGAATCCCATGTTCCTAAAAAATATCAATGCTACCCAGTTTCAAGCCATGATTGGGAATTTAGCCACACAAGAGCAGCTTGTTTTCACTAAAAAAGACTTTCGTGATCCTGACCCTCACCAGAATAAATCCCTCCACATCAAAGCCAAAATCCAATATACTAAAATCAAATGAGTTCTTATAGATGGTGGATCTGGCCTAAATTTTTGTACATTGAAAATGATTCACAACATCGGTCTTTCTGAGGACCTCCTAGATGTAGATAAGGGAATCAAAATAAAGGCTTATGATGAAAAAGAACAAGAAAGTAAAGGTTTGATCACACTACCCCTACAAGTGGTCCTGACCCTAATTGAAACTGTTTGTCATGCACTAGATCTGGTCTACCATACAATATCTTGTTGGGATGACCTTGGATACATGCTATCAAAGGTGTACCTTCTACCTACCATCAATGCCTCAAGTTTCCACATCATGGTAGAGAGATCACGATTCCCAGAGATCCCAAACCATTCCAATACTGCAAGAGGTTAGAAGGCAAACAATCCAATTACTATCCATTAAATGAGTTCAGCTGACCTTTTGAGAAAGAAGCACCTATTCAAAAAACTTCCTTGGCTATAGAAAATACATTAGAAACACAAATTGATCAATCTAAAGGAAAAGAAAAGGTCACCAAAGACAAAACCCTTGATTCTGAAACAAAGATCACTTTCACAGATCAGGGTGTGGGAGAATACAAATTTGAAAGTGCCATATGCATTGGACAACTCCCTTTGTCCCCAAAATCCTATGGGAGGCCATCGCTGTTGACTCCCTCTAAAGAAAAGGACCTTATGCAATGCAAGATGACCACTTTTGAACATTGGGGGTCTTTGTCAAGTGAACACATCAAATCCAATGTCCTTGATTGGATTTATAATGAAGAAGAGGAAAAAATAGTAACATTTCCTAATGGAAAATATATCAAGCCACCCCCATTGGTGAAAGCATGGGGTATAATGGCACTGGCCTTGGCACAAATGAAACTAGTAAGAAGAAAATTGTAACAACAAATGGCTATCCTCGAGGACATGGATTGGGTTCCATAGAAACTAAGACTAACTTTTCCAAAGAGTATTATTTAGCCGCCTCAGATTTAGACACCAAAGAAGAGTTTTTTGAAGTCCCTTTCCAATATGTTGAAGATGACCTTGACAACTTTGCCCATGTCTTCACTATCACACAAGCCAACCTTTCATCCCATCATCTTCCCCTCATAAACCCTGAACTAATTGACTGGGATCAGTAAGATTCACCACCAGCTTTAGACATTTGTGATTTAGATGACGCAGTCTTAGCTCTCTTTGGAATTTAGAACCTCTGAGCATACAAGCATCAGATCTATTTTAGTGAGAAAGCCTACTTCGGTAGCCAGGTCAATTCTCTTAGTTGCAAAAGTGACAATAAAAATAAAAAAAAAAAAATATCCCCTAGTGAAAACCTCTAGCAGGAACCTTCGGATGAAGAAAAAGATAAAATAAAGGACACATCCTCTAGTGAAAACCTTTCTGAGGTACTAGAGGAGGGAGAAGCTAACCTACCATTCATATCATTAGAACCTGAAATGCCCTCCATGATTATTGAAGATACCATCCTAATTAATCTGGGTATTGAAGCAGATCCACAAATCACTTACATTCGAGTCTCTCTCTGTGATCAAGAAAAGAAAGACATGATTGCAATCAATCAAAAGCATAAAATTAACTTTTCCTGGACTTACAAAGATATGCCTGGGATTGATACAGATCTTGTCATGCACCATCTTATTGTAGATCCTAATGTGAATCCAGTCAAACTAAAACTCTGCAAGATGCATCCTCAAGTGGCATTATTAGTCAAAGAAGAACTTCAAAAAATGCTTGATGAACAGTTAATTCTCCCTATATATTATCCTGAATGGGTCTCCAACATTGTACCAGTAGGCAAGCCTATTGGGGTATTCACATTTGTACTGACTTCAGAGACCTGAATCTTGCAATTCCTAAGGATGATTTTCCACTTCCTAATATTGATATTATAGTGGATTTGACTACTAGACATGAGATGCTGTCCCTCATGGATGGTTTCTCTGGTTATAATCAAATCATGATAGCACCAAAAGATCAACACAATACTGCATTCATAACACCTTGAGCTACCTTTTGTTATCAGGTGACGCCCTTTGGCCTTAAGAACACTGACACAACATATCAGAGAGCAATGGAAACTATCTTCCATGATCTGCTGCACATCATCATGGAAGACTATGTAGATCATCTTTTGGGAATGTCCAAGACACGAGAATCACACGTCCCCATCCTCGCTTTCATTTTTGAGTGATTGGAGAAATAAAAGCTTTGGCTGAATCCTAAAAAATGTGTCTTTGGAGTACAATATGGTAAGCTGCTAGGATACATTGTGTAATGACACAAAACCAAAGTTGACCCAAAGAAAGTAAAATTCATCCTAGAGATGTCACTGCCAAAAACATTGAACCAGTTGCGTAGCTTACAAGGAAAGCTTCAGTCCATCAAGCAATTCATGTCACAGTTGGTAGATAAGGTGCATCCCTTTTCTCATCTCCTACACAAGAATATCAAATTCCAATGGTATTTCTTATGTCAAAATGAATTTGAGAAGCTAAAAGGATATCTAGCTAATACACCTATGTTTGTGCCACCTATTGCTAGCTGTCCTCTTATTTTGTATATATCCACCATAGAGGTTGTATTAGGTGCTCTATTGGCCCAATTAGATGATACTGGAAAAGAGTGAGCAATTTATCACCTCAGCATAACTCTTGTCAATTACGAGTTGAATTATTCCCTCATTGAAAAGGCATGTTTAGCTATTGTATTTTGCACATAGAAACTATGACATTATATGGTTAATCATAAGATTCACTTGGTCTCCAAGATTTATCCACTTAAATATCTCCTATCACGAGATGCTCTTACTGCCTGTATAGTGAAATGGGTTATGATCCTCAATGAGTTTGACATTGTTTATGTGGATTAAAAAGCTAAAAAAGGAAAATTCATTGTAGATCAGTTAGCAAAAGCACCTATTGATGGACAACATCCACTAATCATTGATTTTACAAATGAATCAGTCCTTAATCTTACCCCGAGTACCTCATGGAAACTTTATTTTGATGGATCCTTTACTCAAAAAGGATTGAGGGAAGGAATCTTGTTTGTTACACCACAAGGGGATCTCATCCCTAAATCCTATAAATTACAATTTCCTTGTACCAACAATATTGTAGAATATGAAGCCCTTGTACTTGGACTCTATCAGGCTATATAATGGAAGATTCTTAGTTTGTTAGTATCAGGTGACTCACAATATGTTATCAAACAAGTTATGGATTAATATCAAACAAAGGATGATAAGTTTCTTCCCTATTGCCATACAATTGAAGACCTTAAGCAACATTTCACTGACTTGGTCTTCCAGAAAATTGCTTGCACAAACAACAAAGTAGCTGATGCAATAGTTACTATTAGGTCCTTGATCACCATGCTAGAACATAGTACATGGTGTGAGTTTCTTGTCGAGAATCTTACGGTCCCTACCTGTGACAAAACAAATTCTGAAATAGTGTGTGAAATTATTGATCCTAATTCCCCATGGTACCAAGAAATATACTCCTACCTTCATGATGGACATACCCCACTTTCCTTAAAACCTAATCAACATAAAACCTTCATTCACTGCACTTCCCGCTATATGATCCTTGGTAATACCCTATTTTGAAATAATTTTGATGGAACTCTTCTAAGGTGTCTAAATTTTGATGAAGCACAAATGTCCTTGGAGGAGGTACATCAAGGAATCTATGGAACTCATTCCAGTGGACTCAATTTGGCCAATAAATTGTTACACACTGGATACTACTGGCCTACCATGGAACAAGATGCCTACAATTATGTGAAGAAATTTCTGCCTTTTCAGCAACACGATGATTTGATACATGCTCCATACCAATCCCTTCAGCCTACCATTACCCTTTGGCCTTTTTCCCATTGGGGTCTTGATCTCATTGGCTAGATTTTCCCAAATTCTTCCAATGGCCATAAATACATCCTTATCACTACTGAGTACTTTACCAAGAGGGTCAAAGTTGTTCCTCTCACTTACACTACTGGAAAAAATATTTCAAATTTTATTTTGAACTATCTTATTTGTCGCTACGACATTCCTCAGGACATCATCACTGATAATGGAGGACCTTTTAAAAGAAAGGATGTCACAGAGCTGTGTAGAAAGTTCAACAATATCCACCATACATCTTCCAATTATTTTCCACAAGGCAACAGTCAAGCAGAGGCTAAAAATAAAAATATTCTCAAAATCCTCAAGAAAACATTCAATGATACTGGCTACGATTGACACCTTCACCTCAATCTTGCCCTTTAGGCCTACCACACTTCCATCCATACCCCCACTGGAGCCACTCTATTTTCCCTTGTTTATGACACTAAGGATATTCTACCCATTGAAATTGAGCTCCCTTCCCTCATAATTTCTCTCAAGAATCTATTGTCCAAAGAAGAATACCGAGTTGCTCGCTTGCAAGAGCTTGACATCCTCAGTGAGAGATGCCTCAACGCCCTAAACCACCTCCGCATGTATCAAAATTGCCTTCACCTCTAGTTCAATAAGTAGATCAAATCTTTTCACTTTGAGGTTGCTGATCTCATCCTCCAACACAATACGAAGAATCTCAAGAACTATGACAAGAAAAGAAAGTTTGAGCCTAATTGGTTGGGGACCTTCATAATTACAACAAAGTTTGGGTCCGATGCTTATCAGATTGCTACACCAGAGGGAGATCAGATCCCTGATCCTATAAATATATTGTATCTCAAATGATTCTATGCTTAATCCTTCAGTAGTCCATTGTACAATAGAAAATCCAAAATCCAAAAACATAAAAAAAAATTCAAAAAAAAAACATTAAAAATATAAAAAGCATGAAAAAGTATCAAAAAAGCAAAAAAGAGAAAGACAAAAATTTGTCCATTTGTGAAAACCACTTTGGTGGCACAATGGATAAGTACCATGGTGAAAACCTGTCTCAGGAGCCATGTGTAGTCAGATCCACCATCTATTTCCCCCACCTTTCATGCTGCCTCCATCACCTTCCATAATAACTTTCCTACCCATATCTGTGTAGGTATTCCCATGAACATTTCCCACTTCCATAGTAATATCGTATTCCCACATGACTAAGCTTACCCCATAGCACTAATCTTTACTCTAGACACAGTGATCACAAACATCTTCACCAAATCAGTAGACAATTTGAATTTCCTCTCTTTACTCTATTCACCAGAAATTTGTAGCGAATTCCCATTTCAATTAATCAATCTTTTGCCCATCAAGATACATCCTTCCGATGACAAACTTTACATCAATCCTCACATCAAAATTGTTAATGGAAAGAACTTTTGGACTAAATGACCACTTGGTCAGGATTTCTTTTTGTTGATTTTACCTTGTGTTTCAATATGTCCTTCTCATGGCTACCTTGATCTTTCATATCTTGGTCTGTTGTGGAAAGTACTTGTTGGAATACATGTACTTAGTGGTATGATCTTTTTATCATAGATTGTTAGTGCACTTATGTTTGATGCTTAGTTATGACTATGTATGCCTCACTAGGGGTAGGATTCATGCATACCAAGTTCCTAAAAATATATGGGTGTATTGCGTCTCCTCATGAGCAACATTTCATAGGTCCCATCATATATGATATCTTGCATTCTTGTTCCTAGCAACCTATTTGTCTAAGAGTCTGGTGGTACCCTAAATTTTGATAATTTAGAAGTCCCAATCCATTATCAAGAAGTATATTTCTCCATACTAAAAAAGATCAAAGGAAGGAAGCTTTATGACACAAATAAATAGAACTAACTAATCGAAGTCTTCAGAAAATGCTAGAATTTAGACCTACTACAAAGATGATTTCGACAGAGAATAAATATGGTCTAATTTTAAAAATATAAAAATGACCCAGTTCAAGAAATCAAATTTCCTATCTCTAACAGAAATATTAACTTTTCTTGAGGTGTTTTGGATTTTTGACCAAAGCCAAATCCGAAAGTTAGGTAGTTATTTTTTAGTTAGTTTATTGTTTTTTCAAAATAATTTGTAATAAGAGTTGTGTCTTTTCACCCTAAAGAGGTGTGAAAGCCACTCAAACACACACACACACACACACACACACACACACACACATATATATGTATATACATAATGTAAAATGTAAAGGGAAGAAAATATAATACAATTTCACATATTTGGATAGTTTTTGAGCAACAACTATAAAATGGACTTGGATGTACTATTTTTTTTAAAAACATCATTAAAGATAATTATTTTTTCTTCATATATGCAATTGTTTCATTAATCATTTTACAATTAGTCCCTCGAATAAACCAATAGAACTTCTTCAAAGTGATAGTTTGATGTGCACGCTTCTTGATTTTATTCATAGTCTATATTTTCAATTGGTTTTCTCATTTTGCATGGTTAAATTCTGTTGGTTGAGGACTCAGTCAATTAGGCTATCATATGAGAAGTATTACTCTTTTGAAATATCTGTGAATTTGTTTTAGGTTGCATGTACATTCCATAACACCTTTGAAGTGATAAGTTTTCATGTAAAACTGTCTCTGAGGTTGAACATAAGATTGAAATGATCTTGACTCTATTGCCCATGGTATAATAAGGCACTGATCTAATCATTATTTGGATTATAGTTATTTAGTTCATTGTTTATAGTTTTGTGATATCTTATCTATCTGTTCATTTCAAATTACACACACATTTAGTAAACATTATTTCAATTACTTAAAGTATTTCATTTTACAGTTCATGATATATTGCTTTCAGTTAGATTTCTTTCAAGTTCCTTGCCATACTTGACAGAGAAGGTTGAAGTGTTTCTTATCTACTATAAAAAAGCCTTATAACTTGAAGGATAAGTCAAGGTATAGGCATACTAACCTTGGTTTTGCAGAGCCATAATTGTAGAAGTTCCAACCTTTCCTTGGTTGTGACTTGTTAGTTGGCCAAATCACTTGGGTTTCCTAGCATTAGATTGGCAAGTCCATAGGAAATACAATATGTTGATTTGAGCACCAACAAATTTGTAAATCTACTGGGGACTTGTTCAAAAGAACATTTTTATATTTTACCTAGAATCTCTAGTGATATATTTAAGACTCTACTGGGAGAAAAGAACTCAGAAGACAGTAAGTATTTTCCTTCTAATAAGAAAGTGGTGACTCTATTGAACAAAGCATTTCAGTTAGTGACTCTACTGAGGGAGAAGACTTAGAAGGAGATGGTGGATTGTTTTTTGAAATGTATCTATCATTTCAAAGAAAGAATTTTATTCTAGATAGTATCATGCCATTGGATCTTAGGAGATTTCAATGCATCCCAACTAAGTTATCCCCTAAAATTTTACAACTTCTTCGAAAGTTCCATGGAGAATGGGATGAATTGACACTACAACACTTGGATGCATTTTATATATTCATAGAAGATTATGAGGTTTCTATAGAGGATTAGGTGATGAGGATATTTGTCAGGACATTCAAAGATAATGCCAAAAAAGTATATGAATCACTACCCATACAATCCATCTCATCATGGAGACAGTTTGAGCAGTGGTTTCTCGATATTTTTCATGATGCTAGTGGTGAAGAAAAAACATGTGTTATGAAAAAGACATGTGCTATGAACAGGAAAGAGAGCCAAATTATATTTTGGAGGAAGAATCTTACATATCCCCTTTGGATACATTCTTCAATTTGGGAAGATATAAAGGTGAACCTGCACTACATTTATTCATGAGAATGATAAAGATCTATCAGGAAATACCTTCGAATATTAGGCCTCTGGGAAGGGAATTAATGGATAAACTTTGTGAGTTAGGAATCTACCATGATTCTCAACTACTAGTTTTTATTGAGAAAATATGTGAAGTATTGAAGGAAGAAAAGAATGATGACATAGAGGAAGAAAAATTGGATCAGATTGAAGTAGAATCTATATGTAGTGAGATTTGCATGGAAACATGTATCAATGACCATGATGACGAGGAAGAATATCTTCTTAGTACAGAAGAAATCTCATATTTACTAGACATGGAATATCAAAAACATGTTAAGAAGAGTGGTCAAATTTTTTTCTTAATCCACCATTATAAGCAAGTTGATGGATCAGTACATACTCAGGGGGTGCTAGATGAAGAAGATGATAAATTTCAAGAATCAAATAATGAAGATGAAATAGAACAACATACAACATATGAAAATGAAGAAGTTTTAGATGAAATATCTCATGGAGATATGCCCGAGTTCTCTATATCCTTGAATCCATTATTTGAAGAATATTTTATATGCAATCAATTCCATCAACATCATGATAAAGACAGTGATCCTAGTGATCATTTTGAAGATGATGAAACTCAAAATAGGTATGGGTAAGCGTATTCAGAAAGTGAGACATGCATTATTTCATTCTATGAGTAGAAGTTGTATCAAACATGTGAAGATGTGATGGAATCAAAAAGACATAATGAGGAGAATGTGTTGAAGATTAGTTCTAAAAATTATCTGAGTATCCTATCTGATCAAATTATTGATATGAAGGAAGTTCCCGAATGTGAGTTATCTCCAAATCCTTTTTGTGAAAAGAAACAACATCTTGAGTATAGGGGAGATTGTGTACGTAAAGGCATCCAAGCAAAAGAGCTCAATATAGTTACTTGTAGGGTTGATCAAATGCATAAAAATCTTCTATTTAGCAAGGACTACAGTGCACCTGTTGAATTTGCTAAAGGTAAAAAAAAATCAAAGAGTGTTAATAAGGAAATGAAAGTTGTCCATGAGAGTGGTGGCATCGTATTTGGGAGATCCAAAGTATTACATGATCAAAATTATGTGTTCGATAGAGGAAAAAAGTGGTGTTAATTTTTTGGGGGGCCTGGGGCCACCTAATTGAATGTTCCTATGAAGGTTCTTCATGAGCCTATTGGTATAAAGATAAATCTTAAAGATGATAACCAAATCACTTTGCATCAGATTAAGTGTGGATACTTGGTTTGCTTCTCTAGAGATAGCTAGAATCTTGCTATGCTCACAGGGAGCATACGTCCCCAGAAAGAGCCAATGGTGGTACCCTAAATTTTGATAATTTAGAAGTCCCAATCCATTATCAAGAAGCATGTTTCTCCATACTAAAAAAGATCAAAGGAAGGAAGCTTTATGACACAAATAAATAGAACTAACTAATCGAAGCCTTCAAAAAATGCTGGGATTTAGACCTGCTACAAATATGATTTCGACAGAGGATAAATATGGTCAAATTTTAAAAATCTAAAAATGACCTAGTTCGGGAAATCAAATTTCCTATCTCCAGCAGAAATATTAGCTTTTCCTGAGGTGTTTTGGATTTTTGACCAAAGCCAAATCCAAAAGTTAGGTAGTTATTTTTTAGTTAGTTTATTGTTTTTTCAAAATAATTTTTAATAAGAGTTGTGTCTTTTCACCCTAAAGAGGTGTGAAATCCACTCAAATACACACACACACACACACACACACACACACACACACACACACACACATATATATACATAATTTAAAATGTAAAGGGAAGAAAATATAATCCAATGTTACATATTTGGATAGTTTTGGAGCATCAACTATAACATGGACTTGGATGTACTATTTTTAAAAAAAAATCAATAAAGATAAGTATTTTTTGTTCATATATGCAATTGTTTCATTAATCATTTTACAATTAGTCCCTCGAATAAACCAATATAAATTCTTCAAAGTGATAGTTTGATGTGCACGCTTCTTGATTTTATTCATAGTCTATATTTTCAATTGATTTTCTCATTTTGCATGGTTAAATTTTGTTGATTGAGGCTTCAGTCAATTAGGCTGTCATCTAAGAAGTATTACGCTTTTGAAATATCTATGAATTTGTTTTAGGTTGCATGTACATTCAATAACACCTTTGCAGTGATAAGTTTTCTTGTAAAACTGCCTCTGAGGTTGAACATAAGATTGGAATGATCTTGACTCTATTTCCCATGGTATAATAAGGCACTGATCTAATCATTATTTGGATTATAGTTATTCAATTCATTTTTTATAGTTTTGTGATATCTTATTTATCTGTTCATTTCAAATTACACACACATTTACTAAACATTCTTTCAATTACTTAAAGTATTTTAGTTTACAGTTCATGATATATTTCTTTCAGTTAGATTTCATTCAAGTTCCTTTCCATACTTGAGAGAGAAGGTTGAAGTGTTTCTTATCTACTATAAAAAAAGCCTTGTAACTTGAAGGATAAGTCAAGGTATAGGCCTACCAGCCTTGGTTTTGTAGAGTGAGAATTGTAGAAGTTCCAACCTTTCCTTGGTTGTGACTTGTTAGTTGGCCAAATCACTTGGGTTTCCCAGCATTGGATTGGCAAGTCCATAGGAAATCCAATATGTCAATTTCAGAACCAATAGAGTCTATTCCATGCAAAGGAACCATGTCACTTATGTTTTCTAGCACATGTCGCATACGTCCTTTTGCAAAATCAAACTAGGGTGTGCTCTCCAACATTAACATAGTATAAATCCCACATAAATCATGTAGATAAGCTGCATTTTAGCTAGGTCATATTTCACTTTACATTTTTCTCTTAGTAAGGTTTTTGTTTATTCCCCCTATCTAGCTACCTAAGTAATTTTATTGGACTTATTTGGTACACACAGAAACATTGTCCTCATGCATCCAATTTTGCATCCATCTCATTACATTTCATATTAGTACCATTCGGTTCATTTTCATGTTCATTACATTTCATTCTTTAGGTTGCATCCAAGCATCATTTCCTTTCATTGCATTTCAATTCATTTTAGTGGAATTCATTACATTGCATTATTAGTTGCATTATATTGCATTTCATTATTAATTTCATTGCATTCCATTCGTTAGCATTTCATTATCATTAGTTCTCATTAGTTATCATTACATTTCATTAGTTATCATTTCATTTCATTACACTTTAGTTATCCATTAGTTATCAATTCATTACATTCCTTTCATTGCATTTCATTTACTCCTTATCAATTTCATTGCATACATAGGTACATTCATTGTATTATCATTAATCATTAAATTCTTAACAATTGCATTCATTACTCATTATACATTATACATCTATCACTAAACTGCATTACATCTCACATCACATTACATAAAATAATGTTCATTGCATGTATATTACTAACCATCCTATGCATCTCATCCCTGCATCACATATAGGTTAGCATAATCATATAACCCCATCCCATCTTGCATGTCAGTCACAAACTCATATACATATGCATATAGAATCATACCACAACCATAACACACAACATAGATCCACCGCAATAAATGTCTATATATATCAAAAAATGTCCATCATATACATCATATGTGTCTACATCTCAAAAAATATGAAACTATATATCCGAATGATACAATAAATCACGAGGGTTGCTACGATGGTCCCGCACCCCCTCCTGATCTAGATGGATGAGGTGGTAATCCCACTAATGCTTATGAGTCCTGACCTATACTCTATGATATAGAGCTCTTTGTATAGGCTGGCTGTCGATCACCCTCTGGAACCACTGCAAAATATAAGCCCATATAATATGTGGCCTCTCGCCCTCTCTTTCTTGCCTCTTTGTCTGCTACAAAGGCATCTCCTAAAACCTAACCCACATCTCTAGTTGTGGCTTCCTGGCAAGCTATATCCCACTCTTCCCTGTACATCTCTTCTCGCCTCTGAGCTACATCCCTCTATGCAGTAAGAGCCTCTACCCGATTAGTCATGGAAGCCATCTATGCTCCCAGGGCCTCCTCATCCTGTCCTCCTATAGAAAACTCTTCGCTATCCATCTGTGCCTGTAGAAGGTCTAGTGACCTCTATGCCCCATCTCTGCATGTTTTCTCTACCACTACTGCCCCTATACTTGGGCTAGCTCCATCTGTAGACTACTCTCCATGGCCAAAGAGCTAGCCAGCAGTCCCTGTAACCACGCCAACTTTGTCTGTACGTTACTCTTTATCGCTTGTGCTATGGCTAAGAGCCCCTGTACCCTCTATAGATCTATCTATAGGGTGTCCCACTCTGCCACCACTATTTCATGAACCTCCTAAGCTATGAAGCATGTTGGTGGCCCCTGTCCCTATACCTTTCCCTGTATATCTGGAATCACTGGTGGCTGTCTCCCTGCGGGTATATCTACCTATCCCCATCACCTCGTGATGGAAACCCTCAGTCAAAATGTCCTCCCCATCCCCTCCATCTCCATCATCTCCATCTTACCCACCGCCCTCCTCTCCTCCAACCGGTTGCTCATCTACCTGCACTACACCAAGAATAGTCAATCTGATCAGCCTATGTGCCACCCACCACTATGCATATGCAGGATCTACTCCTATGTCATGTAAGGAATCCCAGGCCCTAATTCATGGAACCTCTACCATTACTATATAGGATCCTCTTACCCCCCGTAGATCCACTCTGATACCCCAAATACTACCCACCTCCTGAGTCACCAGTGGATGAGGGAACCCATCTGGTATTGCATCCTGTATCTGACCTATCTGTTGGTGTACCCTCAAAGGCATATACTTGCATATCATATGAGACATGCACCCTATAAGCCAATAGTCTATCTGAGTAAACCTTAGATAATACCCATCATAAAATCCATCCTCTGCATATCCCTGCTGCTGTGGGTCCTGACAACCCCATGCCTTGCAACTTGCATATGGTACCCACTCTATCTGGCCCATCTCGTCCAGTGTCCGCCCCTAGTATCCTATCAAGTTTGTTGACTCATAGGTGATCATAGGTCTATATTTGTAAGAAAACATCTCATACACCTCCTTGGTCTCCTGTGTCCTAGTAGGGTGGATGACAACAATATGCTCCCATGCCCACACTAGTAATAGTGTGACCCCTGCCCCTAGTGCCCTACCCTTACAATAGGTGCACATATGCAAATCATAATATAATTGTTTGAGGATGGTATATCCCCAGCAA
Source organism: Thuja plicata (assembly GCA_018584345.1). Taxonomy (NCBI): domain Eukaryota; kingdom Viridiplantae; phylum Streptophyta; class Pinopsida; order Cupressales; family Cupressaceae; genus Thuja; species Thuja plicata. The sequence goes on along the minus strand of MU228316.1, from coordinate 3,745,676 downwards.
TACTGTGTCCCATTCTCCACTAGCAAGCTGCTAAGGACCCGTGCCCACCTAATTGAAAACCCATGTCCCGCATGATCTGGAATCATGCGCCCCCTATCAAGTCAGCCAAGTATAAGGATACCACCACAAATGTGGCCTTGCTACCATAGCCCCTTCCCAAGACATCTACTATAGTTTTGTTAGGATAACTGTGAATGGTCGGCCGAATGCCATCTCAATGTGTGACGCAGACCCCTCAAAGGAAGACTCAGGTATAAGCCCCCTAAATCGGCACTCTGTATATCCTCCACACATTGTGTAGAGTAATAGTAGCCTCCCCCATGGGGAAGTGAAAACTTGAAGTGGTACTATGTCACCTCTCAGTCAACACTGACATCAGCGCATTATGTGCTCTGAGATGGGGCCATCGGTGAACAAGCTCTAGGCTACATAGTGTGACCTGTCCCCACTCCTCCGTCGTCAGCTCCTGCGACAACGCCATTGTTGTAGGGTAGCACTCCCTAGAACAAAATGCTATTGTGTCTGCCTACAGCCATAGATACCCATGTCAGTTACTTTTCTTCCTACATACGGGGCATCAAAAAATGCCCCCTAGTCTCTTTTTGATATTTTTTCTTCCCTTTTCACCCGCGCAGATGACGGATCAGCATAGCCAATGATCTATGGAGATGATGGTTTAGGCTATCATCTTTTCACCTTCACAAAAAGTGAATTACGCTGTCATCTCTGCTCGACTTCCTTTTTCTTCTTTGCCCTCACAAACGATAATCTTGCGATCACCATCTGCATAGCCGACGATCGTAGATCGGTCGTCTGCAAAGATGATGATCTATTGATCATCGTCTGTGTAGACGAAGGTCTGGAAACCGCCATCTCCGTTGTGGGCCAATTTTGGGAACCTTAAAAGAATCATAAATGCTCTACAAAATCTTAAATACGCAAAGCACAAGGAGGCCTTCAACTACTCATCGGTGGTTCTGCGTCCGCGTGCCACTGGTACACCCTAATCTTCTCTCCAAGTTGTGCACACTCTCTAACGTCCACCATTTCTTCTTTTCTTCTTTGTCTTTTAGCTCTCCATAAGTCAAAATGACTTCTTCTTTGGCCTAATGGACTATTTGTAGGTCCCTTGGGTCCCGATTTCCTTGCCGATCCCCATTTTTTCCTTTCTGGTCCCTATTTTTAGCCCTATTCTTTCTTGACAGGCCATGCAATTTGTCTTTCTCCTTTCCGTCTTTTCAAGAAAATTTTATCAAAAATTGTTTTTTCTATTATTTTCTTGAGGGGGCACACTCCTTTACCATTGACACCCTAGGTCTTCATGATTTTTTTGGGGCATCTTGTTTTCTTTTCTTTGACGTGATGCCACTTTTGATGCCGCATCAAAGAGGGGAAAAATGTAGACATCCAAAATCGTCCTTACATTAATTTAATTAATATTCTTGTAACATTTTAGTTGATTTTAACTAATTAACTACATTTGTCATTTTCCTCTATTTTATTTAATTAAATATAGTTCATTCTCTATAGTATTTAAATTTATTTTAGATACTATATTCCTCTAATATATTAAATTTTATTTAATACATGACCTCCATAAATCCCCTTTAAAAAAATTCCAAATTTATTTACTTTCCCACATTTCTAATATTATTCTAAACTAAGATTAAATTCAAATTTAATCTAAGCCTAGCCTAAAGACCTATTAATCCTCCCTAGAAACCTACTCTATTCCTACCCTACCCTACCTATCCCTCTTAATAAACCTACTTCCTCACTTAAACACACACTAATCACACTTAAAATATGATTCCTACTCCTTTTAGCACTAATAGAATGCTCACACATGTGTGAGCAGCTCCTCAAAAAGGAAGCCACCAACTTACTTTTATGTAGCCACTCTTTTGTCCCCCACTCCATTCCCAAGAGTTTCTCACACATGTGTGAGAAAATATTGAGCCACTCAAACCTTAAAGGCTTGTGTTGACTTTTGCATGGCTGGTCCTCTTGCTCTTGTGTCCTCTATGTGGCATCTATGTGGATGCCACATATGCTCCACCTCATCCAAGCCCTTCCCTTCCCTCCAAAACTCTATAAATAGAGGCTCTTTCCAAGAGCAAATCATCTCTTATTTTTGCATTGTTATCATCCTAGTTTAGCTATAGAACTCTTTAAGCATTTTAGAATTTTATTTCACTTTCTTGTTTTTAGTTAAATTTTGAATCTAGATATCACATCTTTGACATAATGGAATGAATCTAGTTATTTGTTTCAATATCACGCATAACATTTTAGTTTATTTCTTTGCATTTACATCATCTTGATGAAAGCTTGAGACAAGTTCCTTATACTTGTTCTTGAGCTCTTTATCATATCCATTAGCTTGCATTCTTAAGTCACCATCATTTGATCATAAGTGGGATTTAGTTACTGTGTTAGGAGAGCACAACCACATTCCTCTCTAAGAGAAAATCAACAAGACTTGGGTGCACTTGTTTGGCTCATCGGAGGTTATGATGGAAACTCTTATTTTGATCATGCTTTTTGATATATTAATATGATTTATATGTTCTAACATTTGCATGTCTTAGCATGATCCCAATAGGTAGGTTTTAAGCATACACAGTAAGAACCTAGGAGGAGATTCAAGGAGGTATTATCTACCTTGATTTATGTTTTCACTAGTTTATATTATTATTTGATAAAGTTATAGTTTTCTAAGTATCGGGTATATAAAGTATAGTGAAGAACACAAACAATTGGGTATTGACTCAATCAGTGGTCCTATTAGATAGATGATCTGATCAGTTTGATAGTTTGAGATAATATGGTCAACATGTGTGATGACACCTATGATTTTTTTCAACGTTAGGAGCATTTTTTGAGGTGAGGTCTAGCTGACACTTCACACACTACTCATTGTGTTTTTGAGGATGATAGTTAGGGATGTTATCTTTGATGATGGATATATAAGATTGAGTTTTTGAGATGTTTTAGATGATGTTATGGTTGGATATGATAATGAATATTGTGTATGAATGATGGATCAATGACCAAAGTTTTGGCTATCAGCTAAGAAGATTTACTTTGGACTTACATAGAATTATACAACCATTGTTGATGCTATTTCTCAGTTCAGTTTTGTAGATGAAATATTTTGTATGGCAATGAGTCTCAAAGTATATTTTTTATTTGAGTAGTGAGCTCTAGGATATAATCCTGAATGCATGTGCATTCCCCTCATGTACTAATACCTTTAACCGGGTATCTTATTTCTACAGAAGTAATTGTATCATCTTAAAATGGAAGCACTTCCATTTTAGTAGGTTTATCACCCTCTTTTAGTACATATACATGATAGATCTACATTTAGGATGCATCTTCACTTGGAATTAGGGTTAGGATCCTAGGGATTCTCCTTGATTTCCTTCTTGATGACTCTATTTTATAGGTAGGACCTATGTATTGGTCCTCCTAGGCTTTATTGTTAATATGAATTCAGAATAACTACGAGGGGGGGTGAATTAGTTATCCTCAGGCCTAGATGTGCCCATACAAAAATTTAAATCAACTTCAAAAACTCAGATCTGCTCGGTAGCAATAAACAATAAAAGTGTGCAGTTTACTATAATTATGAAATAAGCTTCCAGAAACTTAACAGTAAAACACAATAATAACATTCACACATTTTGACACCATGATTTAACGTGGAAACCCAATATGGGAAAAACCACCAGTAACATGCTACCAAAATTTTACTCTTCTGAAGTAATGCACTGTGAGGAGCCAACCCTGTTAAAGGTTACAAAACACACTGTCAAATGTGACCTGGTTAAAGGATTTAATCACCCTGTTAGGAGTGGCCTTGTTAGAGGACTTAGAATATTTCAATCTTAATGTCACCTTGTTCAAAGGATTTTATACAATGACTGTTAAGTCAACCTGGTTAAAGGATTTGAACTGATACAATGGTTAGAAAGTAATTAGCAGGTGTGATCTGATTCATACAACTTACTTTTTAAATCCAGATCTGGTTTCAGCTCTAATGCTAATTCACTGAGTGGCCTCCATTCTCATCTCAAACTTCAGATCTTCTTGGAAATCCATCAAGCAATCTCTCTCTACTTCTTTTCTCAGCCTTCTCTGCTAGGTCTTGCAAATCATTCAATTAACCATGCAACACTTTGTATTCAACTTCTCCTTACACTTGGATACAATAACAATAACCACAGTAGGTTATATTATACCTCTTCATCTAGGTTAGATAAATCTTTTTCCACTTAACCAAGATCGTAGATCTTAGGATAGGTCAGATCTAACAGATCTTTCCATATTTACATTTAATTTACTTCTCCAATACGGTCATTAATTAACCATTGAATCCATGTGCTAATAATAGTTTCTCATGCATTAAATGAATATGGACCAATCTTAATTAATAATACATATCCCAATAAAATCAATTATGTCCGCCATAGATCTCAAATCTCATCAATAATCAAAATACTGTTGCTCAACCTTTCACTGTCTTCCTCAGCATTTCACTAGTGCTCGACATCATATTTTCTTTTCTCGGCATCACCTTTTGCTTTGCTCAGCATCTACTTTTCTTTTCTCGGCATTGACCTTCCAGTGAACTGTCAGTGCTAGATAAACAACGTATCACTTTTCCAAAGTGCCAAATGATCAAGTACCCTAGTGTATACTCATAACTCAACCATTTCTTTGGTCTTCTTGTTATCCCATTCTTTTCAAATCTTCATCAATCAATGGATAAGGTACTCAAACATACAGTGATAGTCTCACCAGTTAAGTTTTGACATCAATGACAAAATAACAATTGTCTACATTGTAGCAATGTTTTCATCAATCTCCCTCTTTGGCATTGATGGCAACACTGAACTATAAAACAATAATTTCCAACCAAAGTTACCATACAATCCAAAAAGTGCCTATGTTCCTGATATGAAAAGATCTTCATTAATGTCTTTAGCTTCATTTTGAATCCCTCTGTGTCTATAATCACACTGATATTTTCTGTTACTGTTCAGCTCCCTCTTTCAGTAATATCTCCCTTGTATCTGTTGTTTTAGCAATTCTCCCTCTTTGACAACAATGCCAAAGATTTACATCTTCATCATGCAGATTCTTCTATTCTAATATTTGTATCATGTTGTTCCTGTCATATTTGTGTATGACTGATTTACTTTTATGTTCTTGTTTACTACTTCACAATTTTAGGCAGCATCCTAAAAATGTGACTTATTGTGCATGAATGTGTCAAGTGTTCTGATTAAAACATTTGATGCAACAGTACCATTTAGCACTAGTTAGCCTCTGCTAGGGAAATTACCCCCAATTTACCTCTTAGATACTCATGAGCATCCTTGGGTAATGCTTTTGTAAATATGTCTGTCAACTATTCCTTAGTGTTCACATATTCCAATCTCACTTCCTTCTTCTGAACTAGCTCCCTCAAGTAATGATACTTGATAGCTATATGTTTTGTCTTAGAGTGCATTATAGGTTTCTTAGAAATATTAATGGCACTCATATTATCACAATATTTGACAACTGGTTCTGTGATCTCCTCTTTCATACCTTTCAGTAGTATTTTCAACCACACAATGTTTGAACAGTTAACTACTGCTGCCACATACTCGGCTTTAGCTATAGATTGTGAGGTGCAATTGTGTTTCTTGCTTGTCCAGGAAACTAATCTTTTCCCAAAAATAAATTCTCCTCCTGTGGTGCTTTTTCTATCATCAACATTACCAGCCCAGTCAGAATCAGTATAGACTCTAAGTTCAAACTTGTCATTCCTTTTGTAATATAGGCCATAGTCTTCTGTACCTTTCAAATATCTTAGAATTCTTTTCATTGCCATTATATGTGTCTCTTTTGGATTAGCAGAAAATCTACCAACAATTCCAACTGCCAATGCAATATCAGGTCTACTATGTACAACATATTGCAGCTTACCAATCATTGATATGTATAGTGTTTGTTTTACCTCTTTTGTATCATCATTATTTGTAAACTTTTGTCCACTAGCCATGGGTGTACTCACTGGTTTTGAATCTTCCATACCAAAAGTTTTCAGTATCTCCTTGATATATTTTGATTGTGTAATATAGATACCATTCTTCAATTCATGTATTTGTAGTCCAACAAAGATTTTTATCTCACCAAACATAGACATTTCAAATTTAGTTTGCATCTCCTTTGAAAATGATTTACATATCATATCTTGTCCACTAAATATGATGTCATCCACAAAAATCTCAGCCAATAAAATTCATTTACCTTGCTCTATCTTCAAATATAGATTGTTGTTGTCATTAGTTCTTGCAAATCCAATCTTCATCAGATAATTGTGCAATCTTTCATACCATGCTCTTGGTGCTTGCTTCAGTCCATATAATGCCTTGTGTAGTTTGCAAACCATATTCCTCTTGCTTGGGTCACCAAATCCATCAGCTTGTTTAATATAAACTTCTTCTTCTAGTATCCCATTTATAAATGCAGACTTCACATCCATTTGATAGACTTTAAATCCTTTGTAGGATGCATATGCAAGTAGAGTTCTTACACCCTCAAATATTGCAACTAGGGCGAATGTCTCTCCATAGTAAATTCCTTCCTCTTGTGCATAACCCTTGCATACCAGTCTTGCTTTATTCCATTTTACCTCTCCATGTTCATTCAACTTGTTTCTGAATACCCACTTAGTACCAATTACATTTTTTTTGTCAAGTCTAGGTACTAGTGTCCATGTCTTATTCTTTTCAATTTGGTATATCTCTTCATTCATGGCTTGAATCCAGTCTTCATTGTCCAAAGCATCTTTTACTGTCTTAGGCTCAAAACCACATAGAAAACATGTGTCTTCTCTTAATTTGCCTCTTTTCATGACTAAAGAATCCTTTGCTCATATGATTTGATCAGGTTTATGGTGCCTTCTTACATATTTTTCCAAAGTAGGTTCTTTCTCAGCTTCATTTTGATCATTCAAGTTCAATTCAAGGTGAAACTGTGACTCGACATCTTCATCAGATAGCTTGGAAGTCACTTCCTGTTTCCTAGAAATATCATTCTGTCTCTTGGCAGGTGCAGACTGTTGCTCAGTAACTTCATTTTCATTTTCTTTAGAATCCTCTTCTTCAGGATATGTGAATGATTTGTAACTTTTAGGCTCAATCATGCTTTCAACTTCATTTCTTTCTTCATATTCATCAATTCTAACATTTGCACTATCCACAATTTTGTTAGTGTTAGAATTCAAACATTTGTATGCCTTACTCTTAGTAGAATATCCAAGAAATATGCCTTCTCCTTTAGCATCAAGTTTACCACTTCTATTATCCTTCAGTATAAAACATTTTCTCCCAAAGACTTTAAAATAACTTGCAGTAGGTGCATATCCATACCATAGCTCATAAGGTGTAGAATTTGTACCTTTCTTAACTTGTACTCTATTCAGGGTATAAATAGTTGTACTTACAACTTCTCTCCAATATTTATGTGCAACATTTTTCTCCATCATTAATGTTCTAGCATAGTCCATGATGGATCAATTTCTTCTTTCAGCTATACCATTCGGTGGCGGTGTCATAGGTGCTGACATCTATCTTTTTATCCCTCGGTCATTGTAGAACATATTAAACTCATTATAAATAAACTCTCCTCCTCTGTCAAATCGCAGACATTTCAGACTCTTACCTGTCTCCTTTTCAACTTTTGCCAAGTACCACTTAAATAACTGAAATGCATTAGATTTTTCTTTTAGAAACATAACAGTCATCATCCTAGAGTAGTCATATACAAATAGAATAAAATATTTGTCTCCATAGTAACTTTTCTCACCAATAGGTCTACAAAGGTTAGTATGAACCAATTCCAAAATATTCTCAGAAGTATGAGTTTTTCTTTTAAAACTAGATTTAGTCATCTTGCCCAATTGACATTGATTACACATTGCATTTTCAAGTTTCTTTAACTTAGGCAGCCCTCTAACCTTTTTCAATTTACTTATGCTTACCAAGTTATCAAAGTTAACATGACATAGCCTCTTATGCCATAGCCAAACATCATTATACTCTGCAAAAAAGCATGTCTCTTTAGCTAAATCCAGATAGAACAAGTTACCTTTTGTTTTCTCACCACCTCCAACTAATTCTTCATTGGCATCATAGATCTTTGCTTTCCTGTGACGGAACTCAAATCTGTAACCAGAAGTGTTCAGCTGTGAAACACTCAACAAGTTATACTTAAGATCATCAACCCAGTATACATCCTCACATCTAATCTTATTAGTCAATTGAATTGATCCTTTCCCTTTGACTCTACAAGGTGTATCATTACCAAACTTAACATATCCACCTTTGCATTGATCTAATGTTTCAAATTTGTCCTTATCACCAGTTATTTGATGTGAACAACCACTGTCAATAATCCAATGATCACCTTTACTCATATAAGAAATTAGTGTAGTTTTCTCATCATCATCAGAATCATCTTTCATTTCAACATACACTACTTCTATATCATTTTCATCAGATTTGTCAGATTCACTGTCAGAAGCTTCTTCAGCTATATAGCAAGATTTCTTACCTTTGTCTTTGAAGTCCTTGTACTTTTTGTAGTCTCGGTCATCCTTTCTATCCTTATATTTTATGTCCCTTCTTTCATCCTTCTCATTCTTGTCCTGACATCTAGCAGCAATATGACCAACTTTTTTACAAGAAAAACAAATAATAGGAAGTTTACCTTTGAATTTTCCTTTTCCTCTTGCTAGTCTTCTTGCCATAAGTGCCTCAAGCTCTTCTAGATCATCAT
>MU228316.1:3722085-3736667 GCA_018584345.1 Thuja plicata | reverse complement strand
ATTGTTATTAGGAGTACATCTCAGTTCTTGAATTGTAGATACTCTAATAGCATAAATAGGAAGAAGTGTTCTCAGTACCTTTCTCATGATAGTATCTTCATCAATGACTCCCTTAGCTCCTCTAATATCATTTATAACTTCCTTTATCCTATCATAGTATTGCACTATATTTTTCCTTCTTGCATTTTTAAATCATCAAACTTACCTCTCAAGCTTTCAGATTTGGCTCTCAGTACATTTGTATCACCTCCATAGATAGTTTTAAGGGCATCCCACATCTACTTTGTGCTTGTAAAATCTGTGATGTCCTCAAATTCAAGATAGTTCAGAGATGATGCAAGTTCCAGCATTGCTTGATTATGTTCATGTTTCTCTCTTAGTTGTGTAGCATTCAGAACTCTAGTAGGATCTACATATTCTATTTCAATATATCATTTAGAAAAATCACCAATACCAGCTAAGTGAAGTTTCATAAAACTTTTCCATGCAGGAAAGTTTTCCTTGTTGATCTTTGGTCCATCCCTTTTATCCATCTTGATCTTTATCTCCAAGTACCTTCAAAATTTTCAAGAGAACATAGCTCTGATACCAATTGTTAATATGAATTCAGAATAACTAAGAGGGGGGTGAATCAGTTATCCTCAGGTCTAGATTTGCCCATACAAAAATTTAAATCAACTTCAACAGCTTAGATCTGCTCGATAGCAATAAACAATAAAAGTGTGCAGTTTACTGCACTTATGAAATAAGCTTGCAGAAACTTAACAGTAAAAAACAATAATAACATTCACACATTTTGACACCATGATTTAACGTGGAAACCCAATATGGGAAAAACCACAAGTAACATGCTACCAAAATTTTACTCTTCTGAAGTAATGCCCTATGAGGAGCCAGCCCTGTTAAAGGTTACAAAACACACTGTCAAATGTGACCTGGTTAAAGGATTTAATCACCCTATTAGGAGTGGCCTTGTTAGAGGACTCAGAACATTTCAATTTGAATGTCACCTTGTTCAAAGGATTTATACAATGACTATTAGGTCAACCTGGTTAAAGGATTTGAACTGATACAATGGCTAGAAATTAATCAACAGGTGTGATATGATTCATACAACTTACTTTGCAAATCCAGATCCAATTTTAGCTCTAATGCTAATTCACTGAGTGGCCTCCATTCTCATCTCAAACTTCAGATCTGCTTGGAAATCCATCAAGCAATCTCTCTCTACTTCTTTGCTTAGTCTTCTATGCTAGGTCTTGCCAATCAGCCAATTAACCATGCAACACTTTGCTTTCAACTTCTCCTTACACTTGGATACAATATCAAATCTCATTAATAATCAAAATACTGTTGCTTAGCCTTTCACTGTCTTCCTCGGCATTTCACTGGCGCTTGAAATCATCTTTGCTTTGGTCGGCATCACCTTTTTCTTTGCTCGGCATCGACTTTTCTTTGCTCGACATTGACCTTCCAGTGTACTGTCAGTGCAGGATAAACAACGTATCACTTTTCCAAAGTGCCAAATGATCAAGTACCCTAGTGTATACTCATAACTCAACCATTTCTTTGGTCTTCTTGTTATCCCATTCTTTTCAAATCTTCATCAATCAATGGATAAGGTACTCAAACATACAGCGATAGTCTCACCAGTTAAGGTTTGACATCAATGAAAAAATAACAATTGTGTACATTGTATAAATTTTTCCAACATTTATCACATCTCTTATAGGCCCCTGTGCCTATTTCCAACATTCTGTCATATTTTCCCATCTTCCTAGGTCCCTGCCTGACCTGGGAATCTCACTACCATTTCATGTTGACCAGCCTAAAACCTTAGGTCAGGGTCAAGGTTGACCCTGCCCTAGGTTAGGGTTGAGGTTGACCATGACCTAGGTTAGGGTCAAGGTCAACCTTGACCTAGGTCAAGGTTGAGGTCAACCTTGACCTCTATCAGGTTTTGGTTCCCGCTTTTAGATCTAGATCATAATTGGGTCCTAAATCTAAAACTGGTCCCCAGATCTGAGAGTGGGAGGGTTTTCATTCAAAATATAATTAAATACATTTCTTCCTTAGTTGGTCATTGTGATTGGACCATGATTCGTGGTGAAATTTGAATTATGGGTCCTTGCATTACCCTACGAGGCTTACCTTGAGATCTCTATATAAGCACTCTGTTTTGTCGTCATTCTTCATGAAACAAAATCATGAGATGATGCAATGATGAAATTATGATTATGACATGATTATGATGCAAGAATGCAAGAGGATGATATAGGAGAAAAAGATATTATGATTCCTTAATACATGTAATCATTTTGTGGAAAAACTATTGTGGATCTTAATTGGAGCAAGAAAGAGTTCTTCCTTCCTTCCTTCTTGGATCTACCATTTTCAACATTCAAGCATTCAAAAGATACAATCATGGGGTAGAAACTATAGATTGTGAGTTTGGTAGGAGTACTTTAGCCTTGGAGGCTTGGTATGATTTATTTATCATATTAAAATATATGTATTTCTCTCTCATTTCAATTCATGCTAGGGTTTCAATCTAGAGGATTAGATCTTGGCACTACACATTCAAAGATCTTCCTAAGAGAAACACACATGCACATATTCTATTACATTTGGCTATTCATGGAGGTGGAGATCACCAAAAAAGGGGTTTGACTAAGGCCAAACCCTATATAGCCACCCCAAAACACCATTTTCAGATATCTACAATCATTGTTTTGGAAGTTACAGAGCAGATTTGGATACCCTTTTCAGCCAACTTTTAGGATCTCCAAACATAATTTATGTCAGAGTAGTGCAGGTCGAGGTTGACATTGTGGGGTATGATTGCACCCCTGCAAATAGGTCAAGGTTGACTTGACTTAGAAAAGTAAAGGATTTCTGGTTTTTTTCCATCTCTACGTTTCTATTCCAGAACCAGTTGCAGAATTTCCTGAAACTCAACACAGACATCAGAAAATAGGCTTTTTCAGATCTTCTTTGTTGTGAGGTATGTATTTTACTCCATTATTCTTTGCAAACATTTTCAGATTTACATTCCTTATCATTACAATTAATGTATATGGATAATATGTGCTTAGGGTCATTTTTATGAGCAAACCCCCATTGTTCTAAACTCCATCCATATTTTCCACCTTACATTTTGGAGAACCGTCGATAGACAACTCTTTCTTTTTGGTGTTAGATTTACATTTTATGTTAGATATTGCATGCATATAAAAAGTAGGTTTCTTTTATTCTCTTGCATTTATATTTCAAAAATAGAAATCATAAATTGTTTTAAAAATACAAAATCATTTACATTTTTCATGCTTGTAGTGCTACTTTGTGTTCAACATGTGTGATTTTTGTTTTGAATACTTTGATTAGGCTTTTATTACAAAAGAGGATAGATCCCTTAATGAGGTACATGTTAGTGAGGATGAAATTTTTTTGAATACGATCTCCATGGATCCTGTTCTTATATCCTCCTCCTCCACAACCTCTTCAAATGACCTTTACCATAGGGTGTGTGCATGGTGTGCTTGTGAAATTGTGTCAAATACCTGCAGTTGCAAACACACAGTTCAGTGAACCATTACAAGGTTAGCATATGATAAAATGAAAAAATCATAATAATGAAATGCCCAAGGCTAACTGACATTGGCTCATTTCCTTCTAGCACTTTGAGTTTGAATCTTCCTCTTAGGTTATTACAAGAAACAGTGTCTACACCTGTTCTAAATGAAGGATTTTGAAAGCTAAATGAAATGATTATTCTATATGATATGCAAATGTTTTTGTTCTTTTCAAAGCCCAAATTAAAAATGCTCTAGATTATGAAGTTTGCATGCAACTAAAAACAATTAACAAATATAAGTAATTGAAACTAAGAATGCAAGATGCTTGAATGCTTGAATGCTAAAAATAGTATAATAACGATAGCTAAAACTGGGTCCTTTGTGAAGGAAATGAAGCTCTCTTTTATAGAAAATCTCTCCCAAAATCGACGGTTGAGATTAGAGGAAATGAGTGGCTCAAATTCATTTTGAGGAAGCACAATCCATGTGCAAGCAATTTGATTGGTCAAAAAATTCATTCTTTTTGGAAACTTCCAAAAATCATTTTTAGTTAACAACTTTATTCCCAAAATGATAAATAGATAGGATTAATTTATCTGAATAAAACAGATTTGTTTCCAAAATGAGAAAAGATAAGATTAAATCTTTTCAATAAAAAAGATTTATTTCCAATTGAGAAAATATAAAATTAAATCAATTGAATTAAACAGATTTATTTCCAAAAATAAGTCGATGACATCATATGCATTTTTAAAGATTTGATTGATTTAAATGCATATTTTAATTCCAAAAAAAAGTTGATGACATCATATGCATTTTTAAATATTTAATTGATTTAAATGCATATTTTGTTTTAATTAATTAATTAATTAATTAAATTTCTTTTTGAATTTTATTGACAATTTAGTAATTTTATTTAATTAATATATTAGAATATCAATTATATAATTAACATAAGGTTTATTTTCCAATGTATTGTATTTTAGGAATTAATTAATTAATCAAGTGTGATGATTGATTAGGACCTAGGGTTCAGGTCAGATTAGCTTGCATTTGATGAATTGCCTATTTGGTTTAGGACTTAGAATTATCAAGATTAGGGTTTCTTGATTAATTATTGAGATTGGGGGTCTAGGGTTTAGATGACCATTTTTAGGTCATTACATTTGCCCCTCTTTGAATTGATGTGAGATCAGCACATTGATTCAAAGACCTATTAGTGAGAAGACCCATAATAGTTTGATTTGAATCGATGAAACCATTCTTTTGAAGAAGAAGACCGACTTTGAGCTTGATTGGACACAGATCAATTAAAAGATATAAACAGAATGCTCACTTTGATTTGAAGCGATGAAACTGAATATTTGTGAGGAACTCTTAAACCTTTTGATTGGTTTGAACGAATAATTAGTTTGATTTGAAGCGATGAAACTGATTATCATTAAGTGATTTTCTTAGCAAGCAAATTAACTTGATTTGAAGCGATGAAGCTAATTTGATCAATGTATCTGGTTTCAATAATGAATAGCCCGTATAAGACCGATCTTGTCTGGTTTTGAGTGTATTCACCACTGTATAAGACCATTGATTAGGTTGCCTTGATTTAAGATGATCTCAACTTGATTTGATCCGATGAAGCTAAGATGCCCCAAGCGATGGGGTTTTTCTTGAGGATGTGATCACTGGAATATTGATGTCCTGATCATGCCCCCTCAGGAGAAAAATTGAAATATGGCTAGGTGCCCCAGTGACGAGAAGAAATTCGATTGATAACATGATGCAAGAAGAAGTTGATCCGATTAGAAATAGGTCCCACATGGTTAGGACAAAAGATGTACTTGATGAGAGGTCTTGTTTGACCGAGATTGACCAAAAGTAAGATACATGGATTGATTAGAAGAAAAGAATGAGAGATTTCCATTGGTTGTGCAAGTATTTAGCTGCAGGTTTTGATTTCGATCCTGAAAATAGAATCAGGACAATTGATTTAGAAAGGGGTGTCATGTTTATGCCTAACTGACAACTTGACAATGAGAAGAGTGATCGATAAGAACCTCAGATTCTTCACATTGGAGATAGATATCGATATTATATAGATTTCAACACTATGTAGATGCAAGATTAACATGAATGCAACCTAAGGTGTAGTCACTAAAGCTTTAGCATTGAAAATTTTCATCATTGAGCATTTTTGAAACATCAGAGTCGATACAATCCTTACTGGTGCCATTGCGACCATAAGAATATGAATATGAATTTCATTGGATAAGATATGGGAAACTAACATAAGCATCAAGGCAGAAAAGCCAAGATGACCTGAACATTATTTCCAGTTGATGTTGCAAGAGTACACTAGTATCAAGGAATTCAAAGTCAAGATAACCATGAGTGCAATCTTGCGTAAACAAACAAAGCAATAACTGTCAAGGAGATAGGTCCGACCTCACCTTGGCATACAAATAAACAAGATCGAGGGATGTGAGGCTTTTCCACCTTAATGTGGGAGCTCTTATCACATACACCCAGTTTATTTGATGTTGCTGGATCATCGGTACCACACCAACAAGTAGTAAACAAAGAAAAGATTAACAAAAAATCAATGAGAACATGCAGCATACAAAGAGAAGTTTAGCATATGTTAGCCAGTTTCAAAGTTTTCAGATGTGTATATGTATGAGGTGTTGAGAAACACCGTCATGCTTGTGAGTGTGATGTTTTTGATTGCTATCGATATATTTTTTACGTTTGCGATATCTAGTGTGTGTTGAGAAACATAGATGTATCCAAAGATAGTGTTAAGAAACACTATTGATTGTGGTGTTGAGAAACACCTGCTTGCGTTAGTAGCGAGTTGTCCTTCAGAAATGACAAGATTACTGACTCTGGTGTAAACCAAAGATGTGATCAAATATGGGGACCCATGCCCCTTGTACCAAATGAAAATGACTAACTTGAATCATACTACGAGGACAAATCCGATTTAATTTCCCCCAGGTTATGACTCTGGATTGGTTTCAAGCCATGAGGGTTCTCAGAAGAACCTGAGCATTCATTCTCAAGTAAGATCATAGTGGTTTTCCCCCAAAGTATAGCAAGGTGGAGGACATTATAGATGGATTTGAAAGTTGATCAATGAGGTGAATAGACAATGATGGATGAATAGGGTGAATGAAACCATCAAAGGTAGTCTCCTCAAGATTACCCAAGCTAGGGAAAAAAGAATATGGCAATGTAGGCTCATGGAGTGGTGTTTGATAACATATAGGATATGCTGGATAACATATAGGATAATGACCTGATGTCATGAAAATCATGTAGTCCAAAAGAGTGGACATGTCAAGAAGATTTCTAGGAACTTGTTTTTCAATTTTGATCAAGAACAAGGGGTCAATTGGATAGGATAGGATATAGCTATGATAGCACAATTAGGATCACAGGTGATGGAGGTATAAGAAAATGGTTTGGATTATGGCATGAATTATCAGAGATAGGAAGGATAGGCTTTGGATAAGCAAGATCACAATAGGGTGACATGGATGAGAGAAAGTGAATAGGTTGATGGCAAGGATAATTAATGTCAAGATACATGTGTGTTCATGGATAGGCTCAATCTTGTCAAGATCACCGGAAGGAACATGGATGATCACAGGATAGCTAGATGTAAGATATGATAGATAGGATGACATGGAAGGAAATTCCCCCCAAGTGAAGAGTGCAAGTAGGAGGAATTACACATGATGCCTGTTTGCCAGGTTTTCATCATAGTACTTATCCAAGGTGCCACAAAAAGTGGTTTTACCATAGGACAGATTGATTTATTTTTACTTTTGCTACCAAGGTGTATGTTTACCAGGTTTTCACCAAGGCACTTTTTCTCTTTATTTGTTGTTTTGTTTTGATTTTATGGAGGAACTTAAGCTTCTTTCTCTTTAGATAGTGCTCCTTTGAAGGATATTCTATGATAGGCCAAGGCCGCTGAAAGTATGCTCAAAGATGTTGATAGGGTGATGGTAGGGAAAATGATATGGAGGATAAGGGAGATGGTAGCCAAGGATTTATGTGATGGATTGGATAAGAGGAATGGAAGGATATGAGATGGATGGGTAAGAGGTAGGTGTAGGAAATTAGATAGGGTATGGTGATAAGATCAACATTGACACACCCCTTGAAGGGTAGTGGACAAATGGAGAAAAAGTGGATGGAATAGCTTGAGACTTTAATGTATGACTGGATATGGATATTAGTATACGAGGACCTAAGATGGATTAAGTATTAAAGGTAATGGATTTTGGGATAGGAGGACCCAAAATAGAGTTAGAAGATGGGAAATGTTTAGATGGAGATGAACTGAAAGACTGTGGAAGTTTGGATGCCAACTTTGACTTTTCCTTTTTGTTAAAGCCTTTTAAAAGAGACTTAGGAATCCACATAGCTTTTTATTTTCCTTTTCTTTTGGATGACTTAGAATGCAATTCTTCCATGATGGATTTAGGAACCCATATTTTCTTTGATATTATTCTTTGCTCAGATTTAGAATGCAATTCTTCCATGATGGATTTAGGAACCCATATTTGCTTTGATATTGTTCTTTTCTCAGTGGACCTTTACGGTCTCTTGAATATTTCCTTTTTGTTTGTAGTCACATGTCGATTAGATTGGACATAGTGATCTTCATATGTACGTGCATTATTGTATTTCTTATTTCTTTGTTGCACATCCAAATTGCTTCCAAAAGTCTTGGGAATTGTGGATGGATAAGGCTAATATGACTAGTTCATATGGATGGGTTGATAGGGAGAGTTCAAGGATGCATGTCTTTGTTGATCTTGATAGGGGATAGGGTAAGTGTATGATAAGATAGTAGATATAGGCATGTTGGATGGAGGGATACAGGGACCCGATATAGATGGAAGGTTTCATGGTTTTAGCTTTGGGATATAGGGACCAAGGATGGATTTGGAGGATGGAGAAGGATGATAATTACATTTGAATGGAGGGAGATAAGGTATGGAAGGGATATAAACATCTTTAGAGTGAGCTACATGGCCAAGGCTCTTCTCTTTTGAGTTCATCTTTATATCAATAGGAGCATGAGAAGCTTTGATAGGATCAATTTGGATAGGAGCAGCTGAAGGTTGATGGGATTTATTTTTCTGCAAGGGATTTAGAGGAATGATGGTTTCTTGAGGTGGATATGGAGGAGAATGACAAGGAGATGATGGGATGCTCTCATCTTGACAAGGATTTTCAGATGGTCTACAAAGGGTATCATTCTCTTTATTTTCATTAGGCTCATTAGAGATTCCAGAAAGGATATCTTGATCTTGCTTGGGAGATGGAGGGCTATGTAGTTATTGGAAGACATGGAAGGGGATGAGAGGATCATCATGAGACACTTGAGATGTGTGAATTTGGTCAACCATTGGATAAGGAAGGATGGTAGCTTTATCTTGATCATTACTGATATTTGTTTTTTCATACTTTGTATTGTCCTCTCTACATGGAGCCACTTATACGGACAAGGTAGGAGTTTTGATCTAAATATAGGATTCTTGACACACTGATGGACAATCATTTGGAATAGGCATGATAAGCATTGAAGCACATGGAAGCTTTAGGTCTATGATCTTTGAAGTCTGAGAAAGGCTTGCATCTGTATGTTGATTATCTTGGATCTCTTTTAGAGGTAGCCCTTGAGGGTAGACATAGTCAGCATTAGGCTTAGCTCTTGATAGAGATGGTGAAGCTTTAGGAGAAGGAGGAATGGTGGAAGAAGCAGATGTGATATATGAACCATTAATAGAAAAGGATTCTTGATATCAATAATGCTTGAGATTAGTATCTTCACTAGATGATTCATTGGGATTTTCCACTTTGATTACGCCATCATCTATGATATCTTTGATTTTATGTTTTAACTCCATGCAAGATGAAGTTTTATGCTCATTGTGTCGATGATATGCACAATAGGTACTCAAAAATATTTGTCCAATTTGATGTGGCTTGAGGTAATGTGATGAGATCATTCTCAAGAAGTTCTTTCAATGTAGATTCATAAGATTTCCCCAAAGGAGTGAATTATCTCATGCATTTAACTCAAGGTTTTTCTTTCATGATGTTACTAATCCCTTTAGAGGAAGACTTCGTGGTGTTTTAGACAAGTTTTAGGGATTTGGAGCCACTCGCTTGATAATGATCAAATAGAAAAGGATAGATTGAGCTTCATGAGGATTTGTTGGATTGTGTATCCTTTTCCCCCTTTAATTCTTGGATTTTAGATTGCATAGTTTGAAGTTGTTTTGATAAAGCTGCCATAAGAATCTCTTCTTGCACGTTGTTAGGACCATAAGGTTTAGCCCATTTGATTTTAGACATTGTAAGATTGTCTTGATGCGCTTGCATAAAAGATTGAAGAGAAGGTATGATGAATCAATTAATTGACTGATAGGTGCTGAAGGGATATCTAAAGTGTTGATTAATTCCAAGACCAAAGGACAAAGGACATAAAGTCCAACTAAGAGAGAGAAGCAATGACTCTGATCTTGATTCAAGGTTAATGAACCTACTCTCACAACTCAGGATAAGGACAATGCAAACAAAGATGATAAGATAATCAAGTCACTTGGACTAGCACAATGAAATCAGATTTTGAAATAGCAATGAGTCAAACTGTCAACATATTGTAGTCAAAGATAGACTAGTGATGATGTTGATGAAAGCATGGATTTGTGAAGATTTGGACAGAACCTTCATAGCATAATACAAAATTGGATAGCAAGGTGATAGATTTCCAGAGTTCCTTAAAATGACTTCTAGTTCACACATGCATAAATAAGTTGATTCGCTTGACCGACACCGTGATGATACCTAAAGTGTTATCCAAGTCCAAGACCAAAGAGACCAAGAGATAAACATCCAACTACGAAGGAGATAGAAAAAGACTCTGATCTTGAGTCAAGGTTAATGAACCTGCTCTCACAACTCAGAACAAGGACAACACAGACAAAGATGATAAGATTGAATAAAGGACTTGGTCAATTGGACAAGTGTAACAACATCATATTTCAAGATAGCGATAGGTTGGACTAACAACAGATTGCAGTTGCATGTGAACTAGCAGAAGCGTTATGACAGTGCAAATTTTAGAACAGACTAAATGTAGTAGGATAGACTGATGAAAGACCAGGTTTTGACAACTTTTTGAAACAAATTTGATAGAGTTTCAATAGAGTTTTGATAGAGTTTCGATAGAATTTCGATAGAGTTTTGACATATTTTTGAAGTTTTAGACAAGACAAGATAGGAAAATATCCAAATTTTACAGTTTTCTAGATCATTTGATTATGTATGTTGTTGTTGTTTCAGTAAACACTCATGAAAAACACATCATGGAGATTATTTGTTGTATAAAAAAAATAGACACACCACAATCCTAGGTAAGCCAGGGCAATATCTGTTGAATTCTCACTTGAACCAAAGTTCAACCACGCCTACTCATAGTGGACAACTTAGTAGCTCTGAGGCATGGGCTCCTCCTTATAGTGCACTCACTTCTCAGGCACACCAAGATTTGAATCCCAAGGGAATCACTTCCCAAAGGACTGTTGTCTCTACTAAGAGCCATGAAAATGTGGGATGTCTTAGTCGGTCTCTGACCTTTCGCACCAACAGATAGAGGGTTTTTGGTCACTAAAACAAAGTTTGAAGTCAAGGCATTCATTTAGGCAACTATACATGCAAAAGATTAGCTCTGTTAAGGAGGCCTCCCAGCCTACAGAAGTTACATTCTATAGGTTTTTATGCACCACGAGGGTACTGAGGGAGATCTTCTGTAGCAAAATTGACACCTGTTCACTCTGAGATTAATCACAATGACATTTTTATATACCAGTTTGGAAGGGCTTGGCTTTATCTTATTACCGGTTGGGCAATCCACTCTCACTGGATCTATTAAAGCACTCAGGAGGTAGCCACGCTAAAAGAATTATATGAGTTTCTCTTACACCCAAGATCCACGAAGGCAAGGGGAGAGGATACGTTCATATAATTTTTAGGATTACAATCTAAAAGACACTTCAAACACATAAGAAAATGACAATAATGTTTCTAGATTTTTTATCATCCCAAAAGGGTGAGAGCATAGTTTCCTGACATCATTGTCATTCCTAAAAATACCAAATAGAAGTTCATTTTAGAAGTCTTGCATGTGGGTTCCTATTTTAATAAAACAAAACAAAATGCAAGCACAATGTTTAGCGCGCTATCGATCAAGGCAACCTGCAAAACAATTTGTTAGTAGTCTATGTTTTTAGTCTTCTTTTCAAATTTCCTGCAAACCACTGTTAGGTTGTAATCAACAAGATAAGTTAGAAAACAACAAGCCCAAAACTTTTTAGGGTTAAACAAATCATAAAATCATAAATTTGATTGCATATTTAGAAAGTAGATAAAAAATCATGCACTTTAAAAAAAATTGCGCTAAAAAATGTTACCGTATGAGCCGGTACGAGGCCTTGGAAGCTGCAAAACAGAGGATTAGACAAGTATAGTGATGCAAACCTACAATTTTTGATAAATATGTGACTAAAATCCAAAAACTAAGAAAAACCCAAAAATCTTCAGACAATTCTACCCAAAATAAAAAACAATTGCACTCAATTTGGACCTAAAATGAGAAAGATATGATCGTTTAAAGTTAGACTGCAAATTCAAAAAGCTTAATGGTGAAGGCTAAAGATTTTTCAAACCCTGCTGATGTCATCAACCTGCAACCTTAAATTTGATAGTTTTGTGGCTTTCCCTGAAGGCCATGCTGAATGATGGTTTGACGGCTGTCAAATTTAACACAGTAAAAAAAAAAAAAATTTCAAAAATCTACTTCAATTTTCATGCAATGGGTCGTACGACCTGCTTGGGAAAAAAAAATTTTGATAGATTTGACTTTCATTAGGTATGGGCAAGTTTATACTCATTTTCAACCAAAATGATGTTCCAGACGTGATGGTGTAGTTAGATTTGGATCAAAAAGATATTTGGGTAATATTTGGCTCAAAATGCCATTCAAGCCCCATGGTGGGCGCCAGAAATGTGCATGTGAAATTATGTCAGATACCTGCAGCTGAAAACACACACTTCAATGAACCATTAAGAGGTTAGCATATGAGAAAATGACAAAAGAATAATACTAAAATGCCCAAGGCTAACCGACATTGCCTCATTGCCTTCTAGTAGGTAGGATTTTGAATCTTTCTCTCAAGTCATTGCAAGAAACAGTGACTACACCTGTTCTAAACGAAGGATTTTGAAAGCTAAATGAAATGATTATTCTATATGATATGCAAATGTTTTTTTTCTTCCCTAGTTTGATGATTTTGTAGGCTGTGCTCATTGTTGTGCTAGAGATGTTGTTTATTCTGCTAGCTTGAAATATCTTATATCCAACCACACAAGCACCAAATCTTAGCTCTGTGTCAGTGATAGTGTTTAATTTTAGTGCCCTCTTGTTAGATTTAGCTCCGGTTAACCTTTCCACTTCTGCAATAGAAGGATTTTTATGAGCTTGAGGTTTGTTGGTTGTTGGATATCTTGTTACTGCATGTATAACATCTTTTGTTATAGCCTTTGGCTTGTTTAACCACAAAGTGTTGTTATGTACTTTTCTTAGAATAATCTTTATCCACTCTATCTTAAAAACCTTCAGAAAATGAAGTGCATTCGTCAAACCTTTCACTTCTAAGTGTC
This sequence comes from Thuja plicata, assembly GCA_018584345.1. NCBI lineage: Eukaryota > Viridiplantae > Streptophyta > Pinopsida > Cupressales > Cupressaceae > Thuja > Thuja plicata. The sequence goes on along the minus strand of MU228316.1, from coordinate 3,723,351 downwards.
TATGCTCTTCTTTGAGCTTGCCTCCATCATCACAAAGTGCCTTATAGGTGTTGTCTAGGTCTAGATCTCCTATTTTTGAGATCTTGCAGTGTATAAATGACCTAATGTCCTTGACCAATAAAACCCTAGCTGGGATTCGAGAGAATGCTCCAGAATTTTCTGGTTGAGAGGCTATCTCAGGATGTAATTTATATTTTGGTTTAGCACATGCCCCTCTTTTAACAAGTCTGTAAGGTTTTGTCTTGTCAACCTTGATTTTCTCTACCCTAGACGTAGATGTCATTGTATATGAAATTTAGGGCTTTCCTGAATCAAAACAGTGCTTATCGGTGAGTAAACAAACTTACTGAATGTCTGTGATCTCCTTCAAATCTGAATGCTCTATGGATTCCTTCTGCTGGGTCCCTTCTCAAACTACATAAAAATTTCTCTGCTCTGCTCGAAAATTGCAGGTGCGAAAATCAGCTTACCCGTCGGGATTTTATACTTTTGGTGCCCTAAGTTGTCATTAATGCTTACCAACTTCGTCAATTTATGAAGACTGTCTCTGTCGGTAAATGCATTCATAACTCCTCCGGTTTCTTTGCAAAGTGTCAGGGTAGCTTAGCGGTGTTGGAGACTTTACAGATGATCGTCGGTAATATTGCGACAATAGCTTTTGTAGATTTAGTGTATACCGATACTTGTTGGGTTACATACAATTTGTGTTATGACCGATATATTCTAGTAAGTATTGCATGTCTTTTCTATATGAGTTCACTGATGCATATTGTGCCCAATAACCAATGATAGCTTTATAGTAGATTATCAAGTAACAGTATATTGCATCTTTATTCATGCCTATATAATAATATGAACTATGTGTAATGGAACTGATACATAATAAAACTTGTGATAATGTAGTTCCATACTTACTTATGCAATCTAGTTAGATGTAGTGATGTCACCAGATCCAGTGGATGGGGTGTCACCATTTGCATTGCTTGAACTAGCACCTTTAGTGTTTGTGGCTTTTACCCACATCTTGTTTCTCATTCTTTTGATGTCATCAATGGTGTTTCCATTGGGATGAGTATTTGTCTCTATCAATCAGTCTTTGCAATCTTTTATCACATGTCCAACTTTATGACAGTGTAAACTGTTGGAAATATGGATGGAGTAACTGAGAGGGGAGGGGTGAATCAGTTACCACAAAAATAAATCCACAAGTCCTTTAGATGTCTTAGATATAAACTGCTGTAACTCGGTAAATTAACCTATTATGTT
>MU228316.1:3669640-3705495 GCA_018584345.1 Thuja plicata | reverse complement strand
TTAGGATGCTTTAAAGCATTTACATAAAGCATGCATGACCATCTAATCTGATTTAAAACAAAAATAAAACTCTATAAATAGATTTACATTGCTTTAATCAATGTGTAAAACTTAGATCCACAATTTGTGGGTTCTTGATCTGTCTGTCGGTCCTGACGGTTGGTTTTCTTGATCGTCGGTGTTCCTTTCTCTGAACATGTCATCGGGTATGCTTGTCTGTTCCTATCAGGTTGATTCTGGAAACTGTGTTGCCAGTAATGCTTGTGTTTACCGGTAATGCTTATGTTCACCGATAATGCTTATGTTAGCCGGTAATGCTTGTCACATTTATACTTAGCATTTTTCTCAAAAATTCTTTGTACTGTCGGGTATGCTTGCATTTCACCGATACTACTTTTGGTTCACCGGTGATGCCTGCTGTCTGCCGGTAATGCTTTTTGACTGTGTTTTTATTCTGAGTATACTAATGGAAAAATAATGTCATCAAAAATTGGGTCCTTTGTGAAGGAAATGAAGCTCTCTTTTATAGAAAATCTCTCCCAAAAGCAACAGTCGAGATTAGAGGAAATGAGTGGCTTAGATTCAATTTGAGGAAGCACAATCCATGAGCAAGCAATTTGATTGATCGAAAGATTTAGTCTTTTTGGAAACTTCCAAAAATCATTTTCAGTTAACAACTTTATTCGCAAAATGATAAATAGATAGGATTAATTTAACTGAATAAAATAGATTTGTTTCCAAAATGAGAAACGATAAGATTAAATCAATTGAATAAAACAAATTTATTTACAATTGAGAAAATATAAGATTAAATCAATTGAATAAAAGAGATTTATTTCCAAAAATCAATTGATGACATCATATGCATTTTTAAAGATTTAATTGATTTTAAATGCATATTTTGTTTTAATTAATTAATTTAATTCCTTTTTTAATTTATTGACAATTTAGTAATTTTATTTATTTAATATATTAGAATATCAATTAAATAATTAACATAAGGTTTATTTGCCAATGTATTGTATTTTAGGAATTAATTAATTAATCAAGTGTGATGATTGATTAGGACCTAGGGTTCAAGTCAGATTAGCTTGCATTTTATTCCTGTTTGGTTTAGGACTTAGAATTATAAAGATTAGGGTTTCTTGATTAATTGTTGAGATTGGGGGTCTAGGGTTTAGATCACCATTTTTAGGTCATTACACATGGTTACCTTCATGTTCCATTATTTGCAACATTGATGTACCTAGAATGTTATATCCTAAACCTTTGTTGACAGTAAAAGGATGTCCTCAAATAACAATTAAGGGTAAACCTCGAGATCCTTTGGATTTCTTTGACAACATAGATTTTGTTTCACATGCTTATCACACATGGAATAATCCTCAACCTACTATTCTAGCTTCTTTACCTCCTTCTCAACCTGTGCTTCCTCAAGCACCTAAGTTACCATCTTCCTTCAAGGAGTATGACCTAGTTGAACAATTACGTGCTACTCCCGCAAAGATATCTTTATGTGAATTGCTTCAAACTTCTCTGACATATCGTGAGGCATTACAAAAGGCGTTATCTACCCTTCCTGCTTCACCTCCTAACCAAGAGAATATTAATTCCTTTTTGTAATTCATGCATACTATGCCTTATGTACCTCCTATTATGTTTACCGATGATGATTTACCTCTTGTTGAGGTGCAAAATCAATATGATGCTCTTATGGTTTTTGTTTCTATTAGAGTATCATTCAGAGAACATTAATTGACAATGGATCTGGGCTTAATGTTTTTAGCATAGATATTTTTAAGGAATTTAAGGTTGATCTTACAACTATTCAACCTAATAATGTCCCTATTCATGGATTTGATAATATTGCAAAGAGAACTTTGGGCATTATTACGCTACCTCTTAAAGTTGGTCCGATTATTCTCAATACACCTATTCATGTTATGCTTGGACCTCTCAATTATAACCTTATTTTAGGATGACCTTGGTTATATACTATGCATGCAGTTCCCTCTACTCTTCATCGCAAGATTAGGTTCATTTAAAAAAAATTGATGTATACGCTACATGTGGATGATGCACCGAATCCTTACTTAAATGCGGAATATGCTAAAGTTCTCAAACCTCTCCAACCAAGTAAAGAACTTGAAAAACTATCGGAGATTAAAAAAAATGAAGCTCCATCTTCTTCTTTGACTAAGGATGATTGGGGAATGTTGGACTTTAATCCTTATTTTATGGGAAAATATATGGTTTCTGATTTGGAATTCATGAAACAACAAAGTGGGTTTGAAAAACAAGTTTTTATCCCTTCCCCACTTTTTGCGTAATTAAAAAAGTAACTTTGTTGCTGCCTTAATGGACGAGAGAATTGAAACAATAAAACCTGATTGCTATGGCATTGTGACATATGCGGCTCCTTTAACTCAATCTGATATGGGTGATAGATATGGTTTTGGTTATCACCTGCTAAAATAATTAGGATTTAATGGGAAAGGATGTGGTAAATATGAATAAGGTATACAAGTACCTTTCGATAACAAAATTTATGATTATACATATGGATTGGGGTTTAATCCTTACAAATAACCATTGGATTTTCCTCTCAATGTTAATAATATATGTGGTGGACATTTGAATTTGGTTAACCCCCTCCTTGACATGGATCAAAAACCTACCTTGGATTTTTTCCCAAAGATGAAGCTTTAGCAGATTTTTTAGGAGCTTATGATGATCTACCTATGTTTCATCACAAAAGAAGGAAGCCCTATTGTCTAAACACAGAAGCTTATTTTGGAGAACATGATGAACATGATATTTCTCCTTACACAATGGATTCTCTGACACAAAGTAATTTTCTTATAACTAAGACTATTGAGGTTCAAGTGGATGAAAATGACTCTGAGAAAATGATAAAAATTGGGAAATGTTTGAATCAAGAGGAACGTGATCAGTTGGTTTCCCTTTTACTTGAATATAAGGATATCTTTGCTTGGACATATTCGGATATGCTGGGTATAGATCCTAAAATTGTTATGCACAATATTGTTCTCAAACCAAATGCCAAACCTGTGAAGCAGAAAATCAGAAATATGAATACAGGAATTGCCTTATTAGTTAACGATGAAATTGAAAAATTATTGGGTGCTATATTCATCCGCTCTATCGATTACTCATAATGGATTTCAAACATTGTGACCATTTCAAAAGGAGAAAATAAAATAAGAATGTGTAATGACTTTTGAGATTTAAATAAGGCATCCTTAAAAGATGATTTCCCGTTATTTAATATTTATATGATTATGGATTCAACAACGGGTCATGCTCTATTATCTTTTATGGATGGCTTTTTGGGCTATAATAAAATATTTATTCCTCCTGAAGATCAACTTAAGACTGCATTTATAACACCTTGGGGAACATTTTGTTGGGTCATGATGCCTTTTGGATTAAGAAATGTCAGAGAAACTTATTAGTGAGCCATGACTTTCATTTTTCATGATTACATTCATAAAATTCTTGAGGATTATGTGGATGATATCTTGGTGAAATCTATACAAATAGGAGATCATGTTAGCATTTTACGACAAATATTTGAAAGGATTAGAAGTTACAATATGAGATTTAATCCTAAGAAATGTGCCTTTGGAGTTGATTCCGGTAAATTATTGGAGTTTATAATCTCTAAGAGAGCCATATAGGTCTATACTGAAAAGATTGATGCTATTGTTAATATGCCTCCTCCTAAGAACATTTCTCAGTTACAAAGTTTACAAGGAAAAATTCAAGCTATTCGTTGCTTTGTTTCCAACTTAGCTGATGGAACTATTCCTTTTACTTCCTTTCTTAGAAAGGATACAAATTTCTCTTGGAATGAGGAATGTAAACAATGCTTTGAGAGATTTAAGGATTATCTTTCCAATCCTCCTATTTTGCAACCTGCTCAATTTGATAAACCCTTTTATCTGTATACTTCAGCCACTCCAAATGCGGTGAGTGTGTTGTTGGCTTAGCGTGATAGTGAAGGTAAGGAAAGACCTATGTACTACATTAGTTAGACTTTACTTGATTACAAAACAAGATATACAGACTTGGAAAAACAATTCTTAGCTTTATTTTACACTTTTCAAAAACTCAGGCATTATCTATTAAATGTTGAAGTCAATGTGATTGTTAAATTTGATCCTTTGAAACATCTTTTGTCAAAAACTGATCTCTTTGGCTGTCTTGAAAAGTGGGTGATGTTACTTATAGAATTTGATCTTAATTTCATTTCTCAAAATTTGATTAAAGGACAAGATTTTATGGATTATTTGGCTGAAGCTCCTTGTCCTCATTCCAATACATGCTTTACTTCAATAGAATTCCCCAATGAAAACATTCTAGATATTAAACAGGATGATGTTTGGGAATTATATTTTGACATATCTAGATGTAAGACAGGTTCTAGTGTTGGCATTATCTTGATCCTTCCTATGAAGAAACCAATCCCTATGTCATATAAATTGATTTTTCCTTGTACTAATAATATTACGAAGTATGAAGCTCTTATAACTAGTTTACGAGCAGCTTCATCCCTTAATATTAAAAACTTGGAAATTTATGGAGATTCACAATTTATTGTGGAACAAATTAAAGGAGGTTATCAGACTAAGAATGATAAAATTACACAATATAGAGATTTGGCTCTTGATATTCTTTCACAATTCTCTTCTTATAAGATTCAAACTTTGCCTAGGAAAGATAATCGACATGCGAAGACCATGGAAAGCGCAGCTTCTTTAGTTTGCCTTGAGAATAATTCTGAAGACTTTCAATTTACTATATATACTCTTAAAAACTTTGAAATTTCCAATAAGGTTACCTCTGATTGTTTCAATTTGCATTTGGATGAATAGTATTCTCATATCTTTCATTTTTTGAAACATGGTACTTTTCCTGAATTGGCAACAAGTAACATGCGTAATCATATTAGGAAGCTTGCAACATGTTATATCATTTTAGGAGACATGCTTTACAAATGCTCTTATGATGGTTTTCCATTAAGATGTCTTGGTAGAACCAAAATTTCAATAGATTTGGCAGAGGCTTATTCTGGTTCTTGTGGGGGAAATTTTGGTTGAAAATCTTTACTCAACAAACTTCTTAGATATTATTGGCAAACAATGGAACAAGATTCTTTCATGTTTGTTAAGAAGTGTCCTCAATGTCAACAATATGGTAATTTGATTCATGCTCCTGATCGTGAGCTTCATAATCAAGTGGCTCCATGGCCATTTAGTATTTGGGGTTTTGATCTGATTGGAAAAATCTCACCGCCTTCTTCTCAAGGACATACGTATATACTGAAAGCTACAGATTACTTTGGGAAGTGGGTGGAAGTTTTCCCTCTCCATTCAACTATTATGGATGTTATTTGTGATTCCATTCTTAACAATATTATAATGCAATTTGGTGTTCCTTCAACGATAGCTTTGGATAATGGTACCTCTTTCAAGAATAAAGAAGTTACAAAATTCTTGGAGAAATATCAAATTCAACATAGATTTTCATATCCCTATTATCCTCAATCTAATGGTCAAGCTAAAGCATCAAATAAGGTCATTGAACAAATTCTGAAGAAAACAATTAATAAGCATGCGAAAGATTAGCATACCCAACTTACTTATGCTTTATGGGCTTATAGGACTAGTGTTCGTAATGCCACGAGTACTTCTCCTTATAATCTTGTCTATGGTACTAATGCTATTATTCTTTTGGAATTAGAAACACCTTCTTTATGTGTTTCATTTCATGGGATAATTGACAAAGATACATTTCAAGAACAATGATTACAAGAATTAGAAATGTTGGATGAACAATGAATAAATGCTTTGGAACATATAAACGCTTATCATAAATCAATTCAAAAGTAGTATAATAATAAGGTAATTGAATGATCATTTTCAATGGGTGATTTAGTGCTATATGGGAATCAAAGAAATGTGAATGCTTTACCTGGTGAAAAAGGAAAGTTTAGACCTAATTGGCTTAGACCTTTTGTTGTAATTGAAGACTTTGGTTTAGGTGCTTACAAAATTGCTGATATGGATGGTGTGCCTCTTAAGGAACCTATCAATATTATGCATCTCAAACATTTTTATCCTTATTACATCATTTCTTTGTGTATTTTTGTATTCCTTATAAAATATTTATGTTTCTTTTATAGGTTATGTGATTTTTGTGGATTACATTTGAATACACTTATACATGTTCTTTCTTTCTGTTAAGTTTTATGTATTGATGAGAATTTAGTAATCAAACATAGAACTAGATAGAAAAGAAAGTTTCTCATCTATATGTATAATAATCTTATTCTTTAGAGTTCGATAAATATGTGGCACAATGCCATATCTATCACTCTCTCTATCTCTACGCTCCAATGGTCGATGACTCCCAGATCTCTCTAATCTATGATGTGACAATGCAAATCTTGGTATGGTAGTCCATGAGTGGCTCCTTGACATGCTAAGATCATAAACACATTCCTGTGATCTCCATAAGTTGGCCATCAGCCTCTCCTCTCTCTCTCTCTCTACATGACCTCAGCTCTCGCTAGACACAAGCAAAGATGTCGGCATGCCTACTAGGATCTCTGTGACCAATGGGAACTCTCAATCGCTAGCTGGTAGTCAGTAGGATAGGAATGTATCCATCAGAACCTTGGATATGAAGCTCCTCCACTCCACTACACTAGATACATAATTAAAATACATTTATTAGTACTTTTCTTCAAAAATTAAGTTAAATATTTCAATAAATACTTGATCTATACCTTGATCTCCCTCCTGGGTATCACTGAAGGGTCTAGATGGTGGGGGCATGGAGTGACTACTCTCTCCATGCTCACTATGTCTAGGTCTCAGTGGTGGTGTCTCTGTATGGGCACATGGAGGTCATTGTGATCTCAGTGGTGTGGCATGAACAACCAGCTCATCCATACTACCCATCAGGGGTATCCTATCTGCTCTCTCCTCCTCCATGGGATCTCCCTCCAAGGTGGGCTCCTCCTCATCTTTGTGCTCCTCCTCCTCTTCTGGTACATCACTATCTTGGTGTGTCCTCTCTAAAAATCCTGCATCACCTATGAGGTAGTCCTTAGGAAAGATGGGGTGGGTTCCTTCCAGACTCCAGTATCTGATATAATCCTTGTTGACGCCTGATGGGGTTGCATCAGTGGATACCTCTACATTCTCTCTCTCATCTGTATCACTATCTATAATATCTACTACTGATGACCGACGTATAGCGCCAGGTCTCTGATAGTATCTTATCAAATGTGCATATTGAGGTACTGCTTTAGGGACTCCCTCTACAAGGCCAAACTGTCTCACCACTCTGTCATAGTAATACAACATTACTATGTCACTGGGATGACCCTTTAGTAGCTTGTTCTACTATGAGTTTCTCATCTGATGTCGTGTATCTGGAAACTCTATCATATGATAGTACAGTCTCCATATCACATCGGTACCTGGTATACAGTCTTGATGTACCCTCTAGTAAAGGATATCTCCACACTATCAGGCAACTCCCAGTGAATAAGAAAAATCTCTAGGTGTGCCAGCATCTACCACCACTAGATAGCCCTATGGTTGTGTACATGTGAAATTCTCAAATAACCAAATCTGCAATAATATGCATACTGTGAGACTCTCTCACCGATATCTCACCAACTGACATAAATCATGATATAGATGGGCTAGTATGTTGTGGCCCCACACAAAGATAGTCCTGTCACTCTCCATGCTGCGTAAATATGGGTACAAGGTGTTGAAAATATTGTACCCTTTGTGTTGGGTACTACAACCTAAGAGAGTATACACAACATAACCCTTCGTACCAAGGGTGTCAAACCTGCCAATATACCTGATAGAGTAATGTGGTCTACTCAGGTTCGCATATGTGGAACCCATCCTATGCAATACTCTACATCTACAAAAATATCCTTGCAAAACCATTATACTCTTAGTCTGACAAACTCACCTTGGACTAGAAGTCACAAGATCCTATATACATCCTCTAATGTCACTATGATCTCTCCTGAGGGAAGATGAAAGAAACATGTATCCTCATTCCACCTCTCTATAAGAGTTGATATCATGGCTCAGTGAAATATCATCTATGGTAGGACTTCTACCCAGTATAGTCCCATGTCTCTCATTAGCTATATCTCATCCTCATCTAGCTTGGACAGCTTCTCTCTGAACAATAGTAGTGGCCCTCCAAAGGGGTGCTCTCGAAGATGAATGAGGCCCTATTAGCACAAAACAACATCATATTAGATCTCTACAAACACTAAACTATACATCCAACTTAACTAGGTCAAGGTCGACCTCAGTTAGATCAAGTTCAACCTTCCTGCGTTGAGGTCAACCTCAACCCAGATGAGGATTTGGACCTTCCCAGCTCATGTTGACCTTAAAGGGTCAAGGTCGACATGACTGGGTCAAGGTCAACCTTTGATGAGTATGAGTTGACCTTTTCTATTAGAACAAGAAATTGATATTACAAAAATAAAAAATAAAAATCTTACCTCTGGTAGCGGCTATCCTATGGCTACGCACTGTCTCAGAAGCTCCATTCGCATCGCTCAAAGTTCTTCTCTAATTGACATCTTTCTTTCTCTCCCAAACTTTGCAAATGGTAAGAATGAGGAGGTATGTGATCTCTTCCGTTATTTATAGATATAAATTAGGGTTTTGTGAGTATTTTTAGGGTTTTATTAAGGTTTACCTAGGTTACATTCAAATTTTCTCTCATATTCATTCACTCTTTTCATGCTAACTTGAGTTATGTAGCTCTATTTTAAGTGCCACCTATAGCATTGGGATCATGATTCAGATACCTAACTCCTTGAATTACTTTAGGAAGCTTTAGGATCCTTCTAACTAGTTTAGGAAAAGATTTTTCAACAAGGTGCATATCCAGTGTATAGGACTATCCTTGTCACCTTATTTCACCCTTCAGAAGTAGAAAGAAAAAATAGGAAGGGCATAAGGGGATCTATACACTTCTCAATATCATCTTATTAAGTCTTATTTGATTTATGGATTTTAATTAACCTTGTGTGCTACAGGTTGCGGGTACTAACGGTTTCTTGCAGGATATCTACATTGAGGACTTGGCTATATCCCTTTTATCTTTATGATATTTTTTTACTTTAGCTTGCATATTCACGTAGTTTCATATCTAAGATAAAGTGGGGGCTAAATGTATCATCTTAAAATGGAAGCACTTCCATTTTAGTAGGTTTAGCACCCTCTTTTAGTACATTTACATGATAGATCTGCATTTAGGATGCATCTGCACTTGGAATTAAGGTTAGGATCCTAGGGATTCTCCTTGATTTTCTTCTTGATGACTCTATTTTCTAGGTAGGACCTATTTATTGGTCCTCCTAGCCTTCATCACATCTATTCTAGGCCCCTGTGCCTATTTCCAGCATTCTGTTTAGTTTTCCCATCTTCCTAGGTCCTTGCCTGACCTGGGAATCTCACTACCATTTTATGTTGACCAGCCTAAAACCTCAGGTCAGGGTTGAGGTTGACCCTAACCTAGGTCAGGGTCAAGGTTGACCTTGACCTAGGGTAGGGTTGGGGTCAAACATGACCTCTATTGGGTTTTGGTTCCAGCTTTCAGATCTAGATCATAACTGGGTCCTAAATCTAAAATTAGTCCCCAGATCTGAGAGCGAGAGGATTTTCATTCAAAATATAATTAAATGCTTTTCCTACTTAGTTGGTCATTGTTATTGGACCATGATTCAAGGTGAAATTTTAATTATGGGTCCTTGCATTTCCCTAGGAGGCTTACCTTGAGATCTCTATATAAGCACTCTCTTTTGCCTCCATTCTTCATGAAATGAAATCATGAGATGATGCAATGATGAAATTAAGATTATGATATGATGATGATGCAATAATGCAAGAGGATGATATAGGAGGAAAAGATATGATGATGCCTTAATACATGCAATAATTTTGTGGAAAAACTATTTTGGATCTTCATTGGAGAAAGAAAGAGTTTTTCCTTCCTTCTTCTTGGATCTACCATTTTCAACATTCAAGCATTCAAAAGATACAATAATGGGGTAGTAACTATGGATTGTGAGTTTGGTAGGAGTACTTTAGCCTTGGGGGCTTGGTATTTTTTCTTTATCATATTCAAATCTATGTGTTTCTCTCTCATTTCAATTCATGCTAGGGTTTCAATCTAGAGGATTAGATCTTGGCACTACACATTCAAAGCTCTTCGTAAGAGCAACACACACACACATTCTATTACATCCGACTATTCGTGGAGGTGGAGATCACAAAAATGGGGGTTTGACTATGGTAAAACCCTATATAGTCACCCCAAAACACCATTTTCAAATATCTACAGTCCCTATTTTGGAAGTTGCAAAGCAAATTCAGATACCCTTTTTGGCCAACTTTTAGGATCCGTGAACAAAATTTCCGTCGGAGCATTGCAGGTCAAGGTCAAAATTATGGGGTATGATTGTGCCCCCATAAAGAGGTCAAGGTTGACTTGACTCAGAAAAGGAAAAGATTTCTAGCTTTTGTCTATCTCTGTGTTTATATTCCCGAACCAGTTGCAAAATTTCCTAAAACTTAACACAGACATCGAAAAATAGGTTTTTTCAAATCTTCTATATTGTGAGGTATGTATTTTACTCCATTATTATTTGCAAACATTTCCAGATTTACATTCTTTATCATTACAATTAAATGTATGTGGATAATATGTGCATAGGTTCATTTTTATGAACAAACCCCCATTGTTCTAAGCTCCATCCATATTTTCTACCTTACATTAATTACTTGTGGGTTCCATCCCCACCGTGGGTATTCCCTTAACCTAGTTTCCACAATAAAAATCATGGTGTTAGGATGTTGTGTATTCTTTGTTTTTGTTTTTTTGTTTGATATCAGTTATATTTTTTTTATGTCTATGCAATCAAGTTAATTATGGTAAAAGTGATAGAACACTTATTCACCCGCCCTAAGTGTTCCTCAATCCTAACAGCTGGTATCAGAGATTTGGTCCTTGGAGGAAGTCTAACCACTTGAGGAAGGTCTTGATGACAGATTTAACAATTTCTAGCAGTACTCAAAGACAACTCTTGATTGTGCTTGAAGATCTTGACAAATCAAATCCTCATAATCTATAATTGGGAAAGAGACTCAATAATGCTAAAATTTTGGTTGAAAATTTAAAGGAAAATTTGACCAAATCATAGGATAAGAGGAAAGATCTTGAGAAATTGAAGCGGAAAGATGATTCACAAACCTTGAAAAAAAAATCAGATGAGTGTGAACTGATCACAAAAGATAGACACAATATGAAACATGAAATGAAAGCTATGATAATGAAGATGACTAAGGAAATTGAATCAAATAAAAATCTTGAGAAAACTTTGAAGGAAAAACCTGAGGAATGTCATAGACTGGATTTCAAAGTTGGAAAATTATTGATCAATCTTGAGGTATCTAGGCATAATGAGCAGGACATTAAAAGGGTAAATGAAGTTCTTAGGAATGAACTTGCAGTAAATAATGAATTCAAAGAAAAAAATCAAATTTGATACAATGAAGCCTGATGAACAATTGGGAATATTAAGAGAAAAGGGAGAAACACAAGGACTTAGATTTGAGAAGGGAGAAATTTCTTGATCTAGTCAGAACAGTACCTTATCAGACAAACAAATTAAGGAACCTAAAGGAAAACCTATGAAAAAACCTAATGCATAAAACTTCAATGGGAGATGTTTTTTATAATACAAATTTGGTCATAGATCAAAGGGGTGTGGAAGAAAACCTAACACTACATCATTTTATGGCTATTGTTACACTTTCTAAAAATATGGACACAAATAAAATGAATGCATATCAAAAGTGAATAAGTTTGTGAACCAGGGGAACATAACCTATTACAAATGCAAAAACTTTGGGCATATTGCGAAGCAGTATAGATTAAGGAAAAATATAGAAAACACAAGGTATGGAAATGATATATGTTTCAATTACAAAAATTATGGTCATATTTATAGGAAAATTAGATACAATACTTTAAGAGGTTTGATAGAAAGGAATAGTGTGAAAAATGATAAAGGAAATAAAATAATTGATGTTGATGAAGTTAAGAAGGAAATGAGTAAGAAATGGATTAGAAAAGAATAGATAGATGCTACTGGAAGGATCACACTAGCATCTGTTGTGTAAATTTCATCTAGAAATGGATTAGGTCATTGACCTAAAGGGGATTTTTTCATGAAAAATCCCTACCTGACCCCTAAATTGGATAAAGAAGTGAATGTGATCGACATATTCATATACAAATATGAATTTATAACATGCAGCATTTGCAAAAAAATTGTTGATGATTTGAAGGTTCGGCGATGGATTTTATACTCTCTATTCTCAAACAATTTGGAACTAAGGAATAATGCATTAATTGTTATATAATTTTTAGGCATTCAAAGTAAAAAAAAGGCATTTCTTCTATTCATTTTACACGTTGCAAGTTGAAGAAGAGTTTGAAGAGAAGTTAAAGGCAATTTTGAAGGAGATTGAAATGATTTACAGTGATCTCTAACTTAACCCTAAATTCATTAGAAAGGTTTTTTTGTGGCGTAGTTTGATTTTTGAAGATTGAATTATGGATACACCAAGAGTAGTTGATATTATAGAGCCTCCTAGGCCAATATTTTAAAAAAACCACACAAATCAATGGAGGACGATCTAGATGGTGCATTTTTATCTATTTCTTATGGTATGTAGCACATTGAAGATATTAGGGATTGCATTCATTGAAATCTATAATAATTGGGAGACAGAAAAATTGCACAATAATTCAAAGAGGTTTCTAAGGATTTATTTTTAAAGGATGAATACAAGGTATTGGCAGAGAAAACGTATGCACAAGTCATGGATTTCCCTGATTTCTTTGAAGTGAACTAGGTTTGATATGTGTTGAGCTGAGTTCATGATCATTTTATGTGGCTTGAAAAACCCTACAAGATCACTTTGGAGGTTCTTAAGATAGTTATAGGATTTTGTGATAGAGGTGAGGTGTCATCCCTAAAATCAATTCAAAAGGATAGAGTCACAAATTTGACTAGTTCTAAGTAGGATAAGCGAGCGATGACAATGAAGAACATTATACAACTGGGTGTGAAGTTCACATCTATGGTACTTGGATATAAGGTATATTCATTATAGTAGGGAAATATCTATTTCTATTACTATCATATATGTTGCATATAAAATGGTGAAATAAAATGAAGAGCATGACATCTATGATTGATTAACATATCAGCTTATGAAGAATTTGGAGAAGATAAATAAGGAAAATAAGTAGATATTCAAGTATGGATCCCTTTTGGTGTGTATATTTTCTACTTTATTAATTATTTTCCTAGAGTAGGAAATATTAAGTGGAAAGAGGATAAAATATTAGTAGTTTAGATCAAACAATTCTATGACATGCTGGGAGATCAGTTAGCTAAAGGTGTTGTATGGGGATATTTCAAAAGCTTTCAAGAATCTAGGCAGCTAAAGTACAAAATCCCACCAAAAATTGTAATAAAATATGAGGATAGTATTTTTGTGGTTGAAAATGATGCATGTTTGATGGAGGAAAAAGATCCTAGGACATAATGGGTGATGCCTATGGTATATAAGGTGGATGGTCTACTTCTTGAGGCATATGCAAAAAATATCCTGAAGAAACCAATAGACAAGACTGGAAAAAATTTTGATACATATGTTGAGAAGAGTCTAAAGGTGCATGAGGATATTACTAGACTTGCAAGAGGAAGGAAGATCAGAAAGGAAGTTGAGATGGTTGGAGAAATTATGTGCTTTACTAAAGAAAATATGGAAGAATCAAGGACAAATTTTGAAGATAAAGAAAAGGAAAAGCGAAATGAAAAGATTGCAAAAAACCCTATCTATGTTGATGTTTATACCCCTCCTATGTACATACCTTTTACATTATCATCCAGAGGCAGAAAAACAAGGAGCTTGGTAAAATCTTCTAAACTAGACCATTGGTGAAGAAAGTTGCAAAAAAAATAGAAACAACTAAACCATCTACACTGAAGGCCACACCATCCAAATGTGTTAAAATAGAGAAAACCACTAGGAAGAGAGTTAAGTCAAAAGAAAAAAGGATATATAAAGGATTCAAGGAAAATGACATAGATCAGGAAATTGATTAAGATGATGTTGTGAAGAAGTTAAGAACTGAAGGAGCCAAGGAAGCTAAATTGGTGAGTGCTCCTACACCTAATAATGATTCAAAAGTTGAGGAGTCTATGGTTATTTCTGGTAAGCCACTTTTCTCATGCAATGATATTTTGGAGAATATGACACGTCATGATGCATTGGTTAAAATGAAGAAGTATTATGTAATGCCCCATCATGAAACCCTTGGAACATAAGGTCAAATAAGAACTTAACATTTTTTTTAAAGGTAAAGGTATGCAGTAACCATACAATTGTCTCTAATAACCAAAACACAATAACCAAATTAACCAAACTTAAATAAAGGCCCAATCATTTCATAATTGTTCACAAGCTGGAGTCTCAACAACCTTCCAAGGGTTCCAAGATACCCAAACACAAGAAATAATAGAAAAACACATTCAATCCACCTTATCGTAGTCCAAACCAAGTCCATGAACCTTCTGGAATGAGACTAGGCCAATGTCCATAGTTTTTAATTAAGGAGAAAACTCATCCTCAAAGATAAACAATGCTAAGTTCATTTTAAAACCCAAATTGAAAAGTGAGAGTAACAACATAATAACATAATAAAAAAATTAGAAATGAACAGATGAAAAAGGTTTTGTAATCATGGGGAAATCAATCATGGAATCAGATTTTGTACAAACCCAAGGGAACAACTCTCTGCTAAAAATGTGCGGGATCAGTCTTAGGACAGTTGTGAAGAAGAAGGTTCAAACACTAGCATTCTAAATAGATGTGCATAATGAAAACATGTGAAACTATTTTGAAAATATGCACAATAGAAAATGACAAATGAAAATGAAAAGGGGAAAACATGCATAGCTAAAATGAAAAAATGCGCAATTTCTTTTGCAAGCTTAAACAGAGAAAATACAAGTATGTCAACTCCAACACACAACTAAAATGACTATAAATGCACATCGAGGAGTACCAGTAGACATGATCTGAGGAAATACACACTTGATATTATGACATAAGCTAAAATAAAATCAAACTAAGAATCTAGATCAAGTATAAACATGAATTACGTAAATGACAAGTAGGGATAGAAAATAGCACATCATGCTTGAGAACTCCATCACTGAGATTTTTCCACCATCTATACAATGGTCCCCAATAGTGGTATAGTGCAACACAATCCTACCACATGAAGCCCTTAGGCCCACCCCACCATGCTCTCAGAGATAGTAACCTAGATACAAACACTAGATAAGTACTCACACCAAAAAGGGATACACTCACGCAAAGAAGATGCATAAAATTAGTGGATGGTATAGAGGTCCAACACAAGAAAATTATACAAGTAGTTCAAGGTCACTACTCAACCTAGATAGGGTATGATGTTGAGACTGAAGAATGGAGTGTCATCACCTGGCTTGTACAGGGCCGTGTGCCTTTCAAGAGATCCTTCTCTCATCAAGTAAGCTCAACTGTGTTGGCACACATATCTCAAACAAATGGTAAATTCTATGATGTATCAACATCCTTATATGGTTCATGGTTATCTTGGCTTACATCTCTCAAATAGACAATCGATAGATAAGAAACTTATTTATTATTATTATTATATTTGTCCTCGTTCATTTTAAGGTTATCACTTATTAAGATAATTCAACCAAGGGTTACCCTGGGACCACTTTGTGTCCTAGCCTACCTTGGTGAGCCACTCCATCCCACTACTCCACACATATTGGTCAAACACAATGATACACAAAAGACTCTAAAACCTCAATCAAAGAGGGAGGTGAAAATATAACACACATCTCCATTGGCCTCAAAAGAGGGCATAGGTCCCAATAGAATTTTCTCATGACACACACAAATATATTGTGATCTAGTCTCAAACACAAACATCACACATTCCAATGTGATCAACATCAAGCATAGAGAACAATTCCTCACAAAGGAATGAAAATCCCAAGTGCTCAAGGCACACTCAACTAGGCACCTAGTCAGGAGTATAGATTCATTCACCAATCCAAAATTCACAAAATAAATTCATATAATGGTTGGAAACCTGGAGGAAAACAAACTCCAATTTTCAAATTAAAATGAACAAACTAAACGGTAAAATTAGGTGTCACGCCAAATGAGGCTACCCCAAAATTCCCCAAAAAATAAACTTATGAGATTAATGCTACAAAATGAAAACATATTTTCCCATAGGCAACCAACAACACATAAATATTAAAAACTCATTTCTAGGAACACACAAAAATTTGAGCAGCATAACTGTAAGAAATCCAAGAATGAAAACATTAATTGCTCATAGGGAGTAAACCGTACATCTGTAAGCTAACACAAAGTAGGGGAGTACTATTTCTCATTCCACAAAGAAAAATAAAACAAGAAATAAGTCAAAGGAAGGAGAAACTAATAAAAGATGAAAGGCCCTACCTCACAACCAGAGGAGAAACCTGAAAAAGGGAGAAATAAATAAACTCCTCACTAAATCCAAAAGTCATTCCATAAAATGGAGGTATTTGTGGCAGGATTCCAATGAGCCTCCCCATGCATGAATCCAATAAGCAGATCAATCCTTATGATAAAAAGAGTAAATCTCTCCAATGCAAATTGGGGGAAAAAATACCCAATTCTCTCAAACCCAAAACGTGAGAAGTGAGAAAAAGAACTCACTTTCAACAATATAAAACAATTTTTAAAAAGTGACTTTTAAAGTAAACTATTTAAATAATTTAAATAACCTACTGACCTTTTTCCCTAACATAATAAAATTGATTCCAAATAATTGGAATCCTACTATGGTCAATTAGCTGGTAAATAAAATAATATTAAAATTCCCCAAAATATTAAAAATTGACATTTAATAAAATCACATGCGACATCTGCGTGAAATTCTAAATGAACATATAGTCACTGGTCTATCACAAATGTATAATGAATCTATATTTACCAACATGTACCGGAGGGGATAATATACTACTCACAGATACACCATCCATGTAGGGATGACATTGGCTCAACATGAAAGGTCAGTAATACTATCTCTTGTGCCACTATCTGGGATATAGACACACTCAAATCTTGCAATTTAGGAAAAATGTGTCTGGTACCTATTCATTGAAATACACAAATATCAATTGTACCTTCTCGCAATACAATAGCTAAAGCACAACATATAATAATCAAACAACAAAGGAGAATGAAACCATCATGTGGACCTCACAAAGGGGGTAACTAGGACTTCATCTCAATTTTTACAAACACATGCAACATAATAAATATCAATTGCATGAGAAAATAGTGAATATTAATTCATTTAAATAACAATTGCATTTACATTTATGCATTTAAATATAAGCATTAAATAATCAATCGTGACCAAATGAGAATATATCAATGGAAGTTATTATTGAAATATCTAACAGCATATAAGGTACAATACTATGGAGAAATTAGATATAATCATTAACATAATAATCCATTGTTTCTTAAAGCAAAATAAACTAGATATCATCATGTAGATATCAGCAAAACTGCAAACAACAATATAAACCATCCATCTACAACAGCTAAGATATTGGCGACCAAAAATAAGGTATTGTCATCGAAAGCATCTCATCATGTCGATAACCAAAATAACATAACCTGAGTATCTCATGTCAAAATAAACATGGAACTTAATGCAACCATGAGAGGCACTACATCCTCCTCTCTAGACATAGGTTTACTCCTATAAGCCTTCAAAAAGATAACGGTACAAAAATCTCAATTATGAAGCATCCTCCCATGTATCAAAAGTCATCACTAAGGTCCTATTGGACCCTTACCTTCTCTATGTCTCTTCCCCTGAGGGTCAACCTCTGATGTTGAAGAATTCAAATTGGCTCCAAAGAAATCCTCTCATCCCTTAATTTTAAATCACCCCAATCAAGAACATGGGTCATATTGGGGATATACTGTCTCAAAATAGAAACATGAAAAACATCATGGATGCATGATTGGATAGGTGGAAATTCCAAGTGAAGGAAATAGGACCAATCCTATCAATGATATCAAAAGTTCCAACAAAATGTGGTACTAAATTAGATCATTTCCTATAACGGATGGGGTTCTTTCGTGGTCAAACTCACAAAAACACATGGTCACCTACTAAGAAGTGTCGTGTTTTGCCCTAGTTTTGTCATGCCCTAAAACTAGGGCATGACATGTCGGTCCAATCTATGGACATCCACATACTTCTTTTGTCGATCCTAAGAAGTAACCAAATGCTCTCTAATATGAACCACCTACAAATCGATATCTTGAAGCATCTTAGGATCCAATACAACATGTTCCTCCAAACAATCCTAACTCAAAGGTGTACAAAATGGTTGAACATACAAGGCCTGAAAGGGTGACATGCCGAGAGAACTATGATACCCATTATTATATGCAAACTCAACCAAGTACAAATAGTCATCCCACCTTGATTTTTGATCTATCGCGTACATGTGAAGCATGTCCTCAAGAACCTGATTCACCTACTTTATCTGACCATCAGTCTTGATGTGATATGCTAAACTAAAATTGAGTTGTGTGCCCAAATCATGATGGAGAGATGTCTGCAGTGTAGAAGTAAACACTGGGTTTCTATCTAAAATAATCCTGCAAGGTATCCATGCAACCAAACTATATTGTCCATGAACACATGCACTACCAAATTAGAAGTATATGAAGCTCTCATGGGTTAAAAATGAGCCACCTTGGACAAATTTTCTATAGTAACCATAATATCATCACGATGACATAGATGACCATATAATTAAATCACTAGATATAGTATCCCACTTCCACTCTAGAATGGAATGTGGCTCCAAAAGACTTGTCACATGTTGATGCTCAACCTTCACTCTCTAACACTCTAGGCGTCTAGCCATGAAATCATAAATATCATACCTCATCCCTTCCCAAAATTACAAGTGTTGAATTCCATCATGCATCTTCTTAACACCAAGATGTGTTGAATACAGTGCATGATGTGCCTCAAATAACACCAATGAATGAAGATCACGATACATCGCCACATAAATGCACTCATGGTGCCGTAATAAACCATCTAAATCCATAGAGAAACTAGAAAAAGGACCTTCCAAGGTACGTATAGACTCTATCTCCGCTCTAACCTCCTGATACCATGTGTCACCAGGTAAAGACTCTAAAATACAGCTATGCAAATCCACTCTAAGTGACAGACCAGAGATCTCATGCCTCCTACTCAAGGAATCTACAACAAAATTATCTTTCCCCTTGATGTAATGAACATCAAAATCATACTCACAAATAAACTCCATCCAATGATGATGTCATGAATTTAGGTTTAGCTGAGAAAAGATATACTGAAAGCAATGATGATCGCTATGAAAATCAAACCTATGACCAAAAATAAAATGTCTCCAGCACACAAGCACAAGCACAACTGTCGCTAACTCTTAATCATGGGTGGGATAGTTTAGCTCATGATCCTTGAGCTTCCATGACCCATATGTAATCACTCATTCCTCTTGCATAAGAACTACCCCCACACCCTCCAATGATGCATTAGTGCACACCATGAACTCAATTGTAGGATCTAGCAGCATTGGTCAAATTCTCCTTAAGAGTCTAAAATGATGACTCGCACTACATGGACCAAAAAAAATTCTTCCTTTTCCTCTGAAGAGAAGTGATAGGATGATCCAACCTAGAAACATCCTTCACAAATCAATATTAGTAACCCACCAAACCCATGAAACTATGAACCTTGGGAACACTAGTCGATGTCAAGTAGTCCATAATAGCCTGGATCTTTGAAGGATCAACTAAAATACCCTCTCCAAAGATGATATGGCCCAAATGCTTCACCTCGGTCTAGAGAAACTCACATTTGGCCAAGTTTCCATATAACTAATGTTCACGTAGACATTGCAAAACCTTACACAACCCTCATGCTCAAACATAGTTATTGAATACAATAAAATATCATCCACAAACACAAGGATAAAGTAGTCAAAATAGGTGTAGAATGCACCGCTCATCAAACTCATGAATACCAATGATGCATTTGTTAACCCAAAGGGTACAACCATAAAATCATAATACCCATATCGAGTGTTTAAATTTGTATGATGAATATCAGCCTCATGGATACAAAGCTATGTTGGAAATGAGTTGAGTAACGGAGAGGTGAGGGGTGAATCAGTTACCAAAAAAAAATCCAAGTCCCTTAGATGTCTTAAACAAATTTTTCACTGTTACTTAGTTAACATAGATATTCTACTATCACTCGGTTAACATAGAAAATCTTATGATATTAGCTGTGATTATCCTTTAGTAATTAATTGTAGAAACATAAACCATAAAGAAAATAACATGTACACAGATAACACCAAGATTTAACATGGAAACCCAATATGGGAAAAAACACCAATTTCAACTAGTCATTGTTTTTTACTCTTCTGAAGTGAGCCCTGTTAGGAGCCAACCCTGTTAAAGGTTACAATAACATACTGTTAGGTGTGACCCTATTAGAGGATTTAATCACCCTATAAGGAGTGGCCTTGTTAGAGTTCTTCAAACACTTCAATGCAGAAATGTCACCTTGTGAGAGGATTTACAAAAGATTGTTAAGTTTACTATGTTAAGAGATTTTGATCACTACTACAATTGTTAGAAAGTAACAATGGATTGAACTATCTTGATAAGCAATTGTCTTTGCCGATTTAGATCTCTATACTAGATTTAATTACTTGATCCTCACTAATTAGATATTCTATTTCAGCTTTGTGTGTTTTGTCCTTAATCAGAATCCCATCTAATTTTTCCTTCACTCTTCATGTCATAAACACATATCTTACTTTCTTTTTCCACACTTTCTCAATCAAAACTTGACCTTATATATATATGATAAGACTTGTCAAGTTGGTCATAATAACCTTCCAAATAAATAATAAAACTTATTTTTGTCGGCTGCATATAACCAATTAAATATAAAATGTAAACTATTGTTAGTCGATCGACACTAACTATTTAACTCGGTCAACACTGAAATCCTTCAACGCTTGACCAACACTGTAATGTCCAAGTGAAATTGGTTAGAACTAAAAATCACTTTGGTCCTCTTTAATGCCCAAGAGTGCTTGGCATGAACTGACTGTGCTCGGATAGGATTAGACATTTGTGTAAACATCACTATACTTGTGTAAACATCAATGAAAACACACAATTGAATAATTTTCATAAAAAATCTCCCTCTTTGGCATTGATGGCAACACAACATGTCATAATACAAAGAATTTATAGAGAAACAGACATAAGAATGAAATTTTATTAATGTCCTTAGCTTCATTCTAATTCTCATCAAATTTTATTAATGTCCTTAGCTTCATTTTGATTCTCATCCAAAAACTTCCTCTGTCTGCACAATCACTGAAATACAATTTTCTCCTTCTTACATTAATCTTTGTTTCTGATAAATTTTCTCCCTCTATCATCAATCTTTATGACATCAATAAGTCTCCCTCTTTGACAACCAATGCCAAAGACACCAACTGATATATATATCCAATGAAGTTTGTAATGTACCTATTTTTACTGATTCATATGCAATAAGCTCTGAATATCTGCATCAACATGTTAAGTTTGTTTTGTAGCTCAGTTGATGCATCACTGAATTGTGCTTTAGTGAGCCTTAGTTAGGGGAATTACCCATAACTTTCCTCTAAGATACAAAAATTCATCCTTAGGTAATGGTTTTGTGAATATGTCTGCAATTTTTTCTTTAGTTTTCACATATTTGAATCTTACTTCCTTGTCCTAAACCAATTCTCTCAAGAAATGATACTTTATTGCAATATGTTTAGTCTTAGTATGCATCATAGGGTTATTTTAAATGTTAATAGCACTGGTGTTGTCACAGTAGATAATGGCTGGTTCTTTGATTTCTTCCTTCATACCTGACAACAGTTGTTTGAACCATATTATATTTAAACAATTCACTACTACATCAACATACTCTACCTCTAATGTAGACTGAGAAATGCAGTTCTATTTCTTTCTTGTCTAGGAGACTAACATCTTTCCAAGAAATAATGCTCCACCACCTGTGCTTTTTCTGTCATCAACACTTCCAGCCCAATCAACATCAGTAAAAGTCTTCAAATCAAAATTTCCTCCTTTCTTATACCATAATCCATAATCTTCAATACCTTTAAGATACCTCAAAATCCTTTTGATAGCCATCAAATGATTCTCTCTAGGATCAGCTGAAAATATTGCAACAATACCAACTGATAATTCAATATTAGGTTTAGTGTGAACAACATATTGAAGTTTACCAATCATGGATCTGTATGTAGTCTAGTTTACTTCCTTTGAATCATCATCCTTAGACAAATTATGTCCATTAGGCATAGGTGTTCCAATTGGTCTGGAGTCTTCCATCCCAAATTTCTTCAGTATCTCTTTGATGTATTTAGACTAGGTAATGTAGATACCATCCTTCATCTGATAAACTTGTAAACCAACAAAGAATTTTATTTCACCAAATATAGACATTTCAAATTCCTTACTCATAGCTTCAGAGAATGATTTGCATAAGTAATCATATCCAATAAACAATATATCATCCACAAATATTTATGCTAATAAAATCTAGTTCTGAGGTCCTTCTTTGATATACGAGCTACTATTATCATTAGTTCTCTGAAATTGAATACTTATCCAGTAACCATGAAATCTTTCATACCAGGCTCTAGGAGCTTGTTTTAATCCATACTATAATTTGTGCAGTTTGAAAACCATATAATTTTTTTGAGGATCTATAAAACCTTCAAGTTTCTCAATATAGACTTGCTCTTCAAGAATTCCATTCAGGAAAGCAGATTTTACATCTATTTGATATACCTTGTATCCTTTGTGTACAACATATGCCAGAAGAGTTCTGAATCCTTCAAGTCTTTCAATAGGAGAAAAAGTTTCTCCATAATTAATACCCTCTTCTTGAGAATATCCTTTACATACTAATCTTGCCTTGTTTCTGGATACTTCTCCTTTTTCATTCATCTTGTTTCTGAAAACCCACTTAGTACCAATCACATTTTTATGTTTTGGTCTAGGTAAAAGAGTCAAGGTTTTGTTCTTTTCTATCTTCTCAATCTCTTCACTCATTGCTTCGATCCATCTTTCATCATTCAATGTGTCTTTAATAGTTCTAGGTTCAATTTCAATAAGTAAACATGTACCTTTACTTTTGTTCCTTGTTATTACACCTTCTGTTTGATCTCCAATTATTTGTTCAGGTGCATGATGCCTTCTGACATATTTTGCAAGTACAAGATCCTTCCTTCTTGATTCTAGGCTTGATCCACTTGGTTCACCATGCTTAAAAGTTATGTTATGTTCTTCTATCTGATACTCGGGTTCCACTATCTAAGACTCACGCACCTCTGTCTAAAACTCAGGTGCCTCTCTCTGTGACTCGGTTCCCTCTCTCTATGACTTGGTTTCTTCCATTTGTGACTCGGTTTCCTCTACCAGCAGCTCATCTTTCACAACTTGCAACTTAGGTTGAATTGTTTGAGTTTGTGCAGATGAATTTAATGGTTGATAGGGATGCTATCCAATAACCATTGCTTGAGTCCTAGGTATAGTATCAGGTTCATAATACACAAATTTTCTATAATCCTTAGGCTCTTTACTGCTCTGTTCTTCACCTCTTTCTACAAACTCATCAATCCTTACATGAACACCTTCTATGACTTGATGAGTATAAAGATTCAAACATTTATATGGTTTGCTTTTACAGGAGTAGCCTAGGAATATACCTTCATCACCTTTTACATCAAATTTTCCATTTCTTTCTTTATTCAAGATGTAACATTTACTTCCAAATAATTTGATATAACGAACATTAGCTTTATAGCCATACCTAATTCAAAATGTGTCTTCTCAGTACCTTTCTTCATTTGAACTCAGTTCAAGGTGTGAATTGCAGTGTTGATGGCTTCCTTCCAGTATTTGGTAGCAACATTCTTTATAATCATCAAGGTTCTTGCACAATTCGTAATAGATCTGTTCCTTCTTTCTACTATCCCATTCTGATGTAGAGTACCTGGGGCAGATAATTCTCTTTTGATTCCTCTTTCATAACAAAATTCATTGAATTCATTAGAGATGAGCTCTCCTCCTCTATCAGATCTTAAGCATTTAGGTTTCTTTCCTGTTTCTTTTTCAACTTTGGCAAGGTACCACTTGAACTTCTAAAAGGCTTCAGATTTTTCTTTGAGAAACATAACAGTCATCATTCTGGAATGGTCATTAACAAATAGAATGAAATATTTCTCACTTGTGTAACTTATTTTTCTAATTGGTCCACATAAATCAGTATGTACCAATTCTAAAAATTCTTCTGTATTGTAATTCTTTCTCTTGAAGCTAGTTTTGCCCATCTTGCCAATTTGACATTGTTTTCATATTGCTAATTTAGGTTTCTTCAAAATAGGAATTCATCTTACTCTTTTGTTCTTGCTTATGTTAACCAGGTTATCAAAGTTCACATGACAACCTTTTATGGCATAACCAGCTTTCTTCTACTTGTGCAATAAAACATGAACTTTCATTGAGATCAAGATAAAATAGATTACCTTTTGTTTGTCTGCAAGTTCCAACTAGGTTTCCCTTACCATCCAGGAGCTTGGCCTTACCATTCATGAATTCTACCTTGAAACCAATGTTATTCAGTCGTGCCACACTTAGTAGATTGTTCCTTAGTCCTTCAACCTAATAAGAATTATCACATTTGATTCATTCTGTTAAATCAATACAACCTTTACCTTTCACATAGCATGGTTCATCATTCCCAAAACTCACACTCCTACCATCATAGTGCTCAAGATGTTCAAATTTGGTTTTATCACTAGTCATGTGGTGAGAACAACCACTATCAATTATCCAAGTGTCATTCTTGCTAATATGAGAATATAGTGTTGTCTTTTCATTGTCTTCATTACCTGACTCATCCTTAATAGAAATATAAACCATTTCATCTTCATCTTTATCACTATCAGAATCTTTAGCAATATAACAAGATGTCTTACCTTTGTCCTTGTAGCTTTTGTAGCTTTTGAAATCCTTCTTGCCTTTGTACTTGTTGAACTTTCTCTCACCTTTGTCTTCCTTGTTTGGACACTTAGCAGAAATGTGACCAACCTCATCACATGAAAATAAAATTAATGGTATTCTTCCTTTGTACTGTCATTTTCCTTTTGCAGCTCTCCTTGCAAGTAATGCTTCAATGATTTCCAGGTCTTCATCATCAAATTCATCATCACTATCACTGTCAATCTATTTTCCTTTCATCTTTCCAAGGTTTAAGTTAGCTTTGAATGCAGACTCAAGATTGCTAGAATTAGGAGAGTAATTGTCAAATTTATCCAACTCAAAAGTTGTAAGTCTTTCAACCAATCCGTCTAGATTTATACCATTACTGCATCTCATCTCTTGAATAGCTGAAACTATAATTGCATAGATAGGAATTAAATTCCTCAATACCTTACTAACCAATATTGTGTCTTCAATCACTCCATTGGCAACTCGGATGACACTAACACTTTTCTTGATTCTTTCACTGTATTTTGTAATATCTTCTCCTTCTTTCATTTTCATCTGATCAAATTGACCTTGGAGACTTTATTCTTTGGCTCTTTTTACATTGATATCTCCTCCATGAATATCATGAATTTTTTTCCACATATCAAAGGCAGTAGGGCATTCCTTCATTTCATCAAATTCAGAATAGCTGAGTGTAGAGGCTATATCAATCATCATTATTTTATGATGCTTCATGTATATCATCTGATCCATAGTAAAAGGTCTCAGTGGTTCCACATACCTATGGTCCAAGAATTTTAAACCAGTATCTCCAATAGTAGATAGATGTAGGCTCATTAAATCTTGCCATCCAGCAAAATTCTCTTTGTTAAGCTTAGGGATCTCCCTTCTGTAAGACATCTCTGATCTTTAGCTTAGGTCTTTTAACCTTCCCTATAGGCACTTAGCGCTCTGATACCAATTTTTGGAAATGAGTTGAGTAACTGAGAGGGGAGGGGTGAATTAGTTACAATAAAAATAAATCCAAGTCCCTTAGATGTCTTAAACAAAATTTTCATTGTTGCTCGGTTAACACAGATGTTCTAATGTCACTCAGTTAACATAGAAAATCGTAAGATATTAACTGTGATTATCCTTTAGTAATTAATTGTAGAAACATAAACCATAATGCAAATAACATGTACATAGATAACACCAAGATTTAACATGGAAACCCAATATGGGAAAAACCACCAATTGCAACTAGTCACTATTTTTCACTCTTCTGAAGTGAGCCCTGTTAGGAGCCAACCCTGTTAAAGGTTACAATAACACACTGTTAGGTGTGACCCTGTTAGAGGCTTTAATCACCCTGTAAGGAGTGACCTTGTTAGAGGTCTTCAAACACTTCAATGCAAAAATGTTACCTTGTGAGAGGATTTACAAAAGATTGTTAAGTCTACTTTTTTAAGAGATTTTGATCACTGCTACAATTGTTAGAAAGTAATAATGGATTGACTTGTTATGATAAGAAACTGTCTTTGCTAATTCAGATCTCTGTTCTAGATTTAATTACTTGATCCTCACTGATCAGATATTCTATTGCATCTCTGTGTGTTATGTCCTTAATCAGAGTCACATCTGATTTCACCTTCACTCTTCATGTCATAAACACATATCTTACTTTATTCTTCCACACTTTCTCAATCCAGACTTGACCTTTTATATATATATATATATATATATATATATATATATATGATAAGCCTTGCCAATTTGGCCTTAATAGCCTTCCATATAAATAATAAAACTCATGTCTATCGGCTACATATAACCAATTAAATATAAAATGTAAACTATTTTTAGTCGGCTAAACTAACTATTTAACTCGGTCAACACTGAAATCCTTCAACACCCAACCAACACTGTAATGCCTGAGTGAACTTGGTTTGAACTAAAAATCACTTTGGTCATCTTCAATGCCTGAGAGTGCTTGGCATGAACTGACTATGCTTGGATAGGATTAGACATTTGTGTAAAAATCACTATACTTGTGTAAACATTAATTACAATACACAATTGAATAATTGTCATCAACAAGATGATGGTATCCTGACTTAACATCTATCTTCGAGAACACTCTCACTCCCTTCATCTGATCAAAAAAATCACCGATCCTCAGCAAGGGATATTAGTTCTTTATCATCGCCTTATTCAACTCTTAGTAATCAATGCACAAATGCAAGGATCTATCCTTCTTCTTTAAAAATATGACTAGTGCAACCCAAGGGGATACACTAGGATGAATATGGCCCTTATCCAACAACTCATCTAACTACAATCGGAGTTCTCTCAACTCTTGAGTGGTCATACAATAAGGTTCCCAAGAAATAGGATTCACTCTAGGAATAAGATAAATACATAAATCTATGTCATGCTGAGGTGGCATACCAGTGATCTCACTCAGAAATACATCATAAAACTCATGAAGCAATAGGTTATCATCAAGATAAAAATCCTAACTCCCAAGTCCATCAAGGTCAATAATGAATATGGAGAGTAACTGACAACCATATCACATACCTAGCTTCAGCTACATGGCTGAGATCAAGAAAAGTAAAATAGGTCTCTAGACCCCTACAAGATCAACATGTCCACCTGTTTCATCTACAACCTACAATGAATTATGTTGGAAATCAATATATGCCTGGTAGGAAGCTAAAAAATCTATACCCAAGACAATATTATGCAAACCCAATGGTAGGATACAAACATCTATGATGTTGGTGAAGGTACCCATATCCAACACACAACCACGAACAAGGGATTCCAGAACCACTCTATAACTTGTGGCTAACTCAACCTTCCAACTATTAATCTATCATGCTACCACTAGCCCATATCACTCTACAAGGAAGGGGGAAATGAAATAATATGAAGCAGAAAAATCAAATAACATAGAAGTAGATATAACATGAAACACGCATGTAGTCTCAAAAATGGTTCTTTGGTGCTCCTTGATGGTTATAAACATGTTGGATCTTTTTCTTTCAACCCTAAATCCTAAAAGAGAAAATGGGAACCAGACCTAGGGATCTTCATCTAATTCAAAAAAATTGCATCATCAACGAATTGAGGATAGGAAAAGCCAACATTGACAAGGCATACAAGCCTTCTTCACTTTGAGTTCCACACACTCAGGAGGGTCCCTAATAACATAGATCTGCATATATAATAAATCTCTTTATAAATAACACTATGCAAACATGTAGCTGTGGATAATTCTCAGACTTCTAGGTAATGGGCATTCAAAACTCTACCAATATTATGCAAGCTCCCACCTGCATTAAGTGTGTTGAGAACTAGATAACTTAACTTTCATATAAATAAACATGAATTTAAAGGGATTTTTACTGATTTAAAATAAATTTTGAAAATATGAAAAACTATGCAAGCCAGTGTCTAATCCTAGGCACAGAGTCATATACGAGACTTGAGAGAAACTCCAGATGCATACCCATTTTGAAAATATAAAATGTAAACTTTTTTTAGTTGGCTGAAACTAACTATTTAACTCAGTCAACACTAAAATCCTTCAATGCACAACCAACACTGCAATGCCTGAGTGAATTCAATTTGAACTGAAAATCACTTTGGTCATCTTGAATGCCCGAGAGTGCTTGGCATGAACTGACTATGCTCAGATAGGATTAGAAATTTGTGTGAACATCACTATACTTGTGTAAACATAAATTATAATACATAATTGAATAATTGTCATCAAAAAGCTGATGGTATCCTAACTTAAGATCTATCTTCGATAACACTCTCACTCCCTTCATCTGATCAAAAAAATCATAGATCCTCAGCAAGGGATATCAGTTCTTTATCATCACCTTATTCAACTCTTAGTAATCAATGCAAGGATCTATCCTTCTTCTTTAAAAATATGACTGGTGCACCCCAAGGGGATACACTAGGATGAATATGGCCCTTATCCAACAACTCCTCTAACTACAATCGGAGTTCTCTCAACTCCTAAGTGGTCATATAGTAAGGTTCCCAAGAAATATGATTCACTCTAGGAATAAGATCAATATATAAATTTGTCATGCTCAAGTGGCATACCAGTGATCTCACTTGGAAATACATCATAAAACTCATGAGGCAATGGGTTATCATCAAGATAAAACTCCTGACTCCCAACTCCATCAAGGTCAATAATGAATATGGAGAATAACTCACAACCATATCACATACCTGGCTTCAGCTACATGGCTGAGATCAAGAAAAGTAAAATAGGTCTCTAGACCCCTACAAGCTCAACATGTCCACCTGTTTCATCTACACCCTATAATGACTTATGTCAGAAATCAATATATTCCTGGTAGGAAGCTAACCAATCTATACCCAAGATAATATTATGCAAACCCAATGGTAGGATACAAAGATCTATGATGTTGGTGAAGGTACCCATATCCAATACACAACCATGAATAGGGGAGTCTAGGACCACTCTAGAACCTGTGGCTAACTCAACCTTCCAAGTATTAAGCTATCGTGCTACCACTAGCCCACATCACTCTACAAGGAAGGGGGAAATGAAATAATATGAAGCACCAAAATCAAATAACATAGAAGTAGATATAACATGAAACACACATGTAGTCTCAAAAATGGTTCTTTGGTGCTCCTTGATGGTTATCAACATGTTGTGTCTTTTTCTTGCAACCCTAAATCCTAAAAGAGAAAATGGGAACCAGACCTAGGGATTTTCATCTAATTCAAAAAATTTGCATCATCAACGAATTAAGGATAGGAAAAGCCAACATTGACAAGGTATACAAGCCATCTTCACTTCAAGTTACACACACTCAGGAGGGTCCCTAATAACATAGATCTACATATATAATAAATCTCTTTATAAACAACACTATGCAAACATGCACCTGTGGATAATTCTCAGACTTCTAGGTAATGGGCATTTAAAACTCTACCAATATTATGCAAGCTCCCACCTACATTAAGTGTGTTGAGAACTAGATAACTTAACTTTCATATAAATAAACATGAATTTAAAGGGATTTTTAATGATTTAAGATAAATTTTGAAAATATGAAAAACTATGCAAGCCAGTTTCTAATCCTAGGCACAGAGTCATATATGAGACTTTAGAGAGACTCTAGATGCATACCCATTCTTATCTATAGGAATTTTCATATTAATACCTTACATTAATAAGCTATTTAGAAACATCAAAAATATCTTCTTTTAAAAATACATATCATGCATCCAATGTCACTAACACCTATTCAAATTTATTTAACTTCTTCCTTGAGGAAGACTAAAAACTAAGTATTACACACTCAAAAATATCAAGCGAGCAGGCTCATAAATCCTTGATATATTACACTTGTATAACAATGAACACAAAAAGGGAGATAGCTTCATGAGAAAATAAATAATTCCTTTCATCATTGCTAGTTGTATATATTTGAAAATCTATTGTCCGCATATCTAACCCAAAACACAGAAAAAAGTAGTGCACTATTCACAAGCTTGTCAAAATAATTTTTAGAAATCTGGAACCCAATATTGGAACCAAATTTGAACCAAATTAAAACCCTTTACAAAGTGAAGAAGAAAAGAAGATATAGAAGGAGAAAAAAACCTAGGCTTAATGTCTAACTGACACCTGTCCTCCTTCAAAAATATCTCAATTGTAAAATATCTTGTCCCATTTCAAAGAGAACAAAATCTGATGTGCATTCCATGCATACACTTAACAAACTTGATTCCTTTGCTACTCTCTTCTACACTTTGAAAATCTGGAAAAATCCTCCCGTGAAAAAATATTTATT
This sequence comes from Thuja plicata, assembly GCA_018584345.1. Lineage (NCBI taxonomy): Eukaryota > Viridiplantae > Streptophyta > Pinopsida > Cupressales > Cupressaceae > Thuja > Thuja plicata. Next base: position 3,674,270 of record MU228316.1, on the reverse strand, counting down.
TCATTTGAAATAATAATATTTCAACAATATTTATTCCCTTTTTGCTATACTTGTACATAATTAGACTAATGTTGTGCAGACTTAAAATAATGCTCTCTGCAAAAACAAAAGATATTAATTTAATTCAAAAATTATACTTTTGCACCCAAATTTTATTATTTTGCACTTTTAATCTTTCCACATGTCGCTCCACCATTGGTTTGGACAATTGACCTATTAGCCACCTAAGCATGTTGGCCACCTAAGCATCTCATTTTCTTACCACTTTTGTCTTATCAACCTGCCATGTGTCACTCAGGCTTAATCACAAGATGAGTATCCCCTGAGCACCTTTTGGATCGCGGGATCTCACCCATCGTTCGATCTTGCCTCGGGATTCATGTCCATCTATAGTTTTTTTCCACCTGGGTGTGGGCCCAAAAAATATTTTATTCTCCAAGTGACAGCCCACCAACACTCCAATCGAGTGCGTCCACCAAAGGTGCTCTTGCTCTTGGTTATTATACATGAAATGTGTTTTAATATAAAAACACTTTAAAATTCCATTCCACTATGCATGTGGGACTATGGTCACATCACCCTTCTTCCAAAACTATCTCTTGCATTGACTGATTATGCTTGTCTGAGAGTTTCTAAACCATTTTCATGTAAATCATGTAACCTTTACAGTCCATGCGACCACATATGGAAGAAAAACCATGTCAAACGGCTCACGTGCCTTGAATTAGCTTCCACATTTTTCACTTTTCTAATTCTTTGATGGATGTCCACACTCATTTTCTTGCAGGATCCCAGCCTAACATGGGTAGGAAGGAGTATTGGAAAAGCTAGAGGAACAACTCTACACCAGCAAATTTGCATTTTCTTGGAGGCTTGTATTTCCCCTTCAATCAATCATATTATGCATATCCTAAAATGTGAAAACATTTTTACCAAATACACTTTGATGAAAACTTGGCAGCCCAAGCAATCTACTAATACACTTTATTATAATCCTATTTGGTCACGCTAATTAGCTGCAAACCTCTACATGAAAGACAAAGCCAATAAAATTTGTCTCACAAAATAAGGATGTGCTAGAGCACCCCTGGTGCTTATCCCTTTCTGACCATTGAAACACACCATTGACAATAGAATCTCCCAGCTAATGCCATCATCTAGATCCAAAATATCAAAAGAACAATGAAGCTCTAGACTGGTCTGAGGTTCTACTATATTCCTCCATGCAACCATGTCATAACCACACCTTTTAATAAGGCGAATGAATTGGATGAGACTACTATCAGTGTGCAAAGGTGAGAATTCCTTAGGTCCAATAGAAACTCCTTTGGTACATAATTAATACCCACCCACAAGTCCCCAGTAGCACCAATATCAATGATCTTGAAGGCACAAGACTCTTGAGAAAATATAATGTTCTGGGGCTTGATGTCCCTATGAACAATTCTCATAGAATGTAGTCCATTGAAGGAAAATAATATTTGATGCATGGTAGTTTTAAAAAAAAAAATTTCTCTTTCTATACCTTTAGGAATGCTTTGAACCTCTCCAAGAATCATCCTCTCAACCTTCCAATATATTTGTGCCAAGAGTTTCCAAAAACCATTTCAACAAATATTTTTATGAGACTTTTGCAAGCATTGTATTCCCCAGGGTCACATCCCATTTGGGTACCTTTCCTGGTCACTTATGACTTAATCATGATCTCCCAAGCCGCATACATAAATCATTTGAATTTGATTTCTAAATCTTCTATCATCAGACCAAAACATGTTGAGTGGCATCATAAATGACTTTGGAAAACTATTTAGACCACCACCTTGAGCCACACAAACTAAAAGGTGTGTTGAATCCTAACATGGGACCATAGTCACTAAATGGACTTTCTTGACGATATTAGGGTTGTGATATTTTAATGCCCAAAGATGGCCATTTTATTCTTTTTGTAATAAAGTATGTCAACACATCTGTAAACCCCTCCAAGAATGTTACTTGAACAAAAACCAAATCCAACCTTCAGAATCTAACACTTTGTATACTTATTAATTCAAGAATAATGAGAATGTGCGGAAAAGGATTTTTTATGATTCAAATTTGGGTGCAAGATGTCTGTGATCAAAGATGACCATTCTGAAGTTCTTTGAAATTGGAGATGTGAAAACACAGCAAGATGACTATGGATTTGGCCCTCTAAAACTAGTAAATCATCTCTAGAAGCTCTACCACTAGTTCTGGATGTAGATTTCCATGCAGACAACATACAAAACCATATTTTTCATCATGAATGTAATCTAGCATAAAAAAACATTAACCTGCAAAATTTGCCTCTTGGAAAACCTTAAATTTGCACACTGAAAATTGAACAAATCACTTTTAGATTTGACTTCACAAACCAATCAAATGAACCCCTTCTAGTTTGAAAACCTGTACATGGATTCATTCACATAGAGAATGAAATGTCACAATTATTTTATTTTGATGGTCAACAAGTCAAGCAACACTACCTTTCAAATTCAGCCTTCTAATAACTTTCTAGTTTCAAATTTAGTAACACTGAATAAATTTGATTTGGAATTGGCTAAGAAAAATGGCCATATGGATTGATGGTCTGAAAATACACATAATGGGATAATGTCATGATTTCAATATAGGGTAACATTCAATTCTTCATGAAATTCAACTAGGTACAAACTTTAGGACCCCAAATTAGGGTACTTCATAAAATCTAAAAATGTGCAAAGTGCAGATTTGTGTCAACCCCTCCAAATAGCTATCTCAAAAACATATCCAATCTAACCTCTAAAAACTATAAATGAATAAATTGGATCAATGCTAGGTGATTAACACATTCCCCAAAGAAAAATTTGTATGAAATTCAGTGGAATTCATGATATGGGCTCTCAAAGTAGGCCTCTGAAAATAGTTTATATGGGTGCACTTTTCAGCCTTAGACAAAAATTTAACATGGTACTTTCAAAAGTTTGATAGTACCAATAGTGGATCTTTCTAGGGACACATACCCCTTGTAGGCATGGTGATATTTTAGATCTCTGGAAGAGAATACCAACACAACTATTAGATTACTTCTATTCACTTCAATATCGGGTTCCTTATTGAAAACCACACATCAAACACTGCTAAAACCAAAGCAATTACACAAATATACAAATTATTTAAAAATGGCCTGAAGCCCCAAAACTAAAATTGACACTTACCTCTATCAAATACCTTATTTTCATCTCTGTGTGCCAAAGGTAAACTGAGATCACCACTTTCATCTTCCTGATCAAACACACTGCTACTTCTCCTCAGTTTATCACACAAAAACTAATCAGCACATTCATTGTCATTAGGTACTTGGAAATCAAAAAAGTACTAAAAGTGTTGATCATCATGTAACATAAAGTTGTCACATTCTTTAAAATTTCTAACCAGCTGAGAAGAAAAGCATTCCAACTCAATCAAATAGTTGGAAACATGCTGACTTACTTCAACACATGCTTGGATATCAAAGGAATTTTTTTCATAGTCAACCCTATGTTTATTATACAAGCACTCAAGCGAATCATTATGAACTACAACCTCTAATTTCAGATTTAATTCATCCTGAGAAACTGTATTCATTTCCATGCTACAAGAAACTTCAAAATCAACACTACAGGAAGATTAATCATCGAAGAATGGCAATGAATCAAAAAATTTATCCTGGTCACCATAGTCACTCATTTCACAATCTAATATAACATTCAAATCATCTGAATTTTCAACTATTTCTTCATACAAAGGATTAGAAACCATATGAAAACCCTTCTCAAAAATATTATGGAAAAGTACCAAATGATCTATATCTACTTCATCATCAAACAATGGATTAAAAATTTCATTATAACCACAATCAATTTCAATATCATAGTCATCCTCATAAATAAGAGAAGAATCAAAATCAACATCATCAATATTCAATATGTGTGCTAAAATGTTGACACACTTCTATGAATCATTTCATCCAAGGTTTCTAAAAAATGAGGCCTCAAATATCGATCCATAGCTCTCTAGTCATGGAGTGCAAAGGTGTATAATGGAGGCCCTCAAATTGACCTAGTTAGTGCCTATGCAAGTACACCATGAAATGAGAGATTCAAATGCATCAAAATGAGATCTACTCTATATGATTGCAATGCATGAAAATAAATTAATCTAAATGATAACAATGCATGATTAATCTATGAAAGGAAATACAAATGCAAGTTTAATCTATGAAAATAAACATGAATCTAATCTACATGAGTAGCCATGGATGCAAGAATAAGAAGACAAGAAGAGAGAAGTTGCAATATCCAAGCTCAAGTGCTCAAATCCTCCAAAATTGCTCTCCAAACCTGCAGCATAACAATACTAAAAATTCTATATCTCTGAATGAGAAGGAGAGGGCTTCTTATAAAGAAAAGTGAACAGTTTAGATTAAGAGGCAAAAATCAAAGGCTATGATTAAGAGGCAAAAAGCCCACCACTTAGGAAGATGTGATGAAAATGGGATTTTTATTTAATTTTTATTTAATTTATTTCCTTTTTCATCAAATAAAGTGCTTTAAGTGGGGATTTTTATTTATTTAATTAAAAGAGGGGTTTT
>MU228316.1:3637107-3660495 GCA_018584345.1 Thuja plicata | reverse complement strand
AAACCTTAGGAAATATTGAAATAATTGAATAATTGAATTAATTACAATTTGATCAAGGAAATTGATTTGAATTGAAAATGTTCCAAAGCATTGATTCAGAAATTTGATAAATTGATAAAATGGTAAAATGGGGCCCAAAGTCTAGGCAATCATTTTAGGGTTCATACACAATCAACCATCAACACTAAGAGTTTGAGAAGATAAACAACTATAATGATGATTCTCGAAAAGAAAATCCTCACTGATTTCAACAAAACTTGTATGGTTGTTCTAACCACTTTGGGACTCAACCTTCCCAAATATATATGTTGGATTAAAGACACTTTGTTGATGAGAATAGTGAGAATGAACATAATCTACTATATGAAAAGGTGCTTGTGCTGGGACAACACTTGCATAATCATTTGCAACACTAATTTCATGCATACACACATCAAGTGGTTCTTCATACACATCATCTTGTACACATAGTGGTGGTGTAAATATAGGCTGAGGCCTATCCACTTCATTAGAGTACATTGTACAATTTCTTGGCTCTGCATTATCCTCATGAGAAATATAACCAGCATTGCAAGGAGGTATATAAGAAAAATTTCTAACTGGAGCAGCATGCTAATACTTACCTGAATTATCATTTACAACACCTACACTATGTTTCTCACTTGTATGATCATTATTAAAAGGTTGTCTTTGAATTTCTAATGCAGGAACACTCTCATTGCTTACACACTATGTTATCTCCATCTGAATTTGGGACTAAATGTGTGAAGTAGATTCAACAAAAACTTCATAATGCTAATAAAAATCCATAGGCTCAATCTGATTTATATTAGTCAGTTGTGCACTAGTTGGGGCAGAAAATTCACCAAAATTTTGAGAATCCCTCAAAACCCCAGAAATTCTACATTCAGCCCTGTATAAAGCCCCATAAGAAATTGTATTTTCATACTTATGAAATTTCATAAATCCAAACTTCATCATTCCTTCAATGTTGATTCCCATTTGACATCTCTGATATAAAATCTGAGGCTCTTTATCTTGCAGCTTGTAACTTATCTTCTTATAAAAAGCTTCCAGATTCATGTCAATAGTATATTAAAAAACTCTGATTAGTTTTGACATGAATCTAGAGCAACAAAACAAAAATATATGTAAACCTACACCCAAACAAGGACTCAAAGTTTCTTTCCAACCCTGGTAGCACTCAATCAGAACCCAACCTCCCAAAAAGCAACACTAAGAATTCTATCTTTTCATTAGAGACTGAAAAATCCATTCACATAAACATCAGTGCACAAGTGTTGCAAACATACATTACAATGTAGGAACTACTGGCTTAACCAAGTCTCAATTATTTTCTTTAACAAAAATCCTGAACACAATAAATAAGAGATCCCTTTGATTGGGCATGTTACTACATTGAATTAAGATTATTTTGGTTTTTATATTGTTGCATTTGGTTGAACATAGGCAAGGAAATCATGTTTTGAACCAAAACACTTGTAGAATCTTTGAGTTGAGTTGGGTTCCTTGAGTTAGTTCCAAGACACTTGTAGAATCCTTGAGTTGAGTTGGGTTCCTTAAGGGGATAGTAGACTAGGGCTCTACATTAGTTTAGCTCGAGCTTTACTTAGTTTCAAGAATATTGTATTATTCTATACTTAACAAGGGAAACCATGTGAAGGTGGAATCTCATTTGGCCCCACCCCCCCCTAACATCACTCTAAATTCCCCATTAACATCTAACATTCATTCATTTATTCATCCATTTATGAAATATAACATTCAATCATTATAATCACATAACATTCAATAAACCTAAAATTAATTAGCAATTGGACATTCATCAATAATTCATCAACATTTAGTAGCACAAAATTACAATCATTAAAACAACATAAATATATTATCAAAAAAGGTTTATTGCAATCTTTTCTTTTTTGGTTTCTTATTTGGTATTTGCATGTAATGGCTAAGCGGAGCATCAAGATCATCGGTATTCCCCTCCTCTTCTTCTTGTGAACCCAATATATGCCTCCTCCTATGTGACGTAAGAGGATGCTGGTGCACCAAAGGGGGGTCCACTGCAATAACAACTAAATGGTTTAGATGCACAACATTTTATATTAGTGTTACAAGTATTTCATTAATTAAAAGAAGATAACAACCAATCAAAAAAAATTAAAATAACATAACAAATATTTTCTTTACCTGAAAATGCCACATCATCTCAAATATGGTGAACACTCAGATCATCCTCTACTTGTTCACCACGACGTTCTGTATGCTCTAAAATGTACACAAGAAAGGTTACACCATTTTCAATTTAAAATGTTAACTTGTATTAAAAATTACACAATTAATGTTCAATAGCAAATGAATACCTCCATCAATGCAATGCACATCAGGGTCTTCGTCATGTGGAGGTTTTGTGCTAGGATTAGAAGGCTGCATTGCAATGTCATGCGCTAAAGAGGTTAAATAAATATCAAATAGATTATCGCTCAAGTATGCAATTTGAAATAATTTTTATTTGGCCTACTTACCTGTGTGTGAACCGATGTAGGAGACTGTTGGCTTTGGCGTAGGCCTTCGGCCATGGATTTATAGCTTTCCTTTAAGCCAATTTTTTTGTCTTCTTCCATGGGCGCTACATTAAAATCCAAGCCCTACATTTTTGGCTTAATATCATCAATTCTGCAGGTATTGTTTGATTAAACAATTTTTTTTGCAATTTATAAAAAAATTGATTCAAAATTTCATTTACTGCTACTTACAATTCTTTCTTGAAGTTTCAGATAACCACAAGAGCCAAGTTTATGTTGGCCAATCTTTTCTATTCTGGCATTTTTAGCCTTTGATGTGTCCTGCAATCTATGAAAAGTTTGAAATATGTTAGATTATATAAATATAAAGATCACTAATTAGTGCATAATTATGTTCTACTTAATACTATCGGCTACCTTCTATTGTCATTTACTGGTGCAATTCCTCTTTGGATTTGTGCTTTCTCCTTTGCATCCAAAATGAATTCCTTCCACACCTTCTCTGGAGTCACAAGAGGACATGCATACTTTGGGTTTCTCACTAGATTCCTTTTGTATGCGTCCCTCAGAGTCTTTAGATGTTTGCAAGGTCTCTGAAGAACATTTTTGCTGTCAAAAATGTTACTTCCAAAGAGCTCCTCTAAAGATTTTATGAGCTGATCTTTTAATTTTTTATCTTGTAAATTCCACCTTATAAGAAAAAACAAAGTTGTTAGCTAAAAAAATTAATTAAAGTTGTGTACCTTGAATATAGTACAATAAATAGATGAAAGGAAAAATATTCTAGCAATTATATGAAATCAAAGCAATGGGATAGGGTTAGATAACATATGATGTTCCACCTTATACGTATGGTGGGCCTGAATAGTGATAATGTCATCTCATGAAGCTTTTCATAAAAAACATCATTCCCTGCAAACACATCATGGGATCATCAATCTAAAATGAGTTATGAATAAGTAAATTGAAATTAGAATATAAATAATAATAATTTTAAAGTACCTGGAATCTTAGGTAATTTTAAGGGAATCATATCTTCATCGTTTAACAACAATGACGTCTGCAATTTTCCCATACTAGCAACATGGGTAAATCCAGGAAACGCCACTGAATTATTACCAATACTAGTCTTTGTATCCTGGAGAGGTGTATCTTATACTGCATAAAATTATTCCACTATGAAATGCATCCAAGATTAAAGTAAAAATCAAACCAAAACTAACACCTAATTGAATATAGAAAAAAGAGGACCTACCAAGTATAGACCATGCAAACATGGATGTTTGCATGCTCCTTGTTGCTGACATTATAGTCGGTAATGGCGTCCTCATAGGAGGAGGCATCTGGAGTACATCATGACCTAAATGTATAGTTTGAAGTGAGGAGTCAAAATATATATGTGAGTTTGAATAAAAAAACTAGTAAATCCAATAAAAAATGTAGATTTCTAATCAGTAAGGCCAATGAAATTTGTAACCTGTTAACTTAAGGATTATTTTATTTGCAGGACCTGTACTAGTACCGAACTCACCGCGATGTCCATGAGGAGTTTCTTGAGCAAACAAAAAATCTTGTAAGAACACATGCATATTTTAGTTCATGACATAAAAGAGTATAAACTATAAAACATTATTAAACTTTTTTTATAACTAAAGATTCATTATTGCTTACATCAAAATTATGTGCTTTTCACACCAATGAATCTTTCCTCGCCAATAATTCCTGACTTGGATTAGATCGAGAAAAATGCCAAGAATTTATGAACTGATTTTTTTTAATTGCTTCTTTACAATATACATAGGATTGGGCCTATCTAGGATGGCATCATCTATATTTGACACTAAGGGCATTGTTGTTGTAGGCGCTTTTCCCTTTCTCTGAACATCAATTTGTGATAAGAATATCAGTAAAACTATGAGAATAACTCCAAAACCCTAAAGAAAAGAACATAATAATATAACATTTCTTCTATATTATTTGTATAGTTACAATAAGGTTTGCCTTTGATGAAGAATGGGTGGGACTAAAATCCCTCCCTCCGTCATCACATGGTGGATCCATGCCATCCTGTGACAAAGATTAAATATAAAAAATTCAGCGAAATGAAAGCAATAGACTTAACAAAAAAAACTTATTAATAAAATGGCATGTTGGAGTCATAAATTGGAGGTTAGTTTAAATGGTATATATTACTTACCACTCCCATGATAGTGTCTTTTTTGTATCTATGTAATTCAACTAGTAATCTATTAGCAGTTCTTTCCCTTCACTTATTGATTTTATCATACATACAAAAACATGATTCCCCTCACACGCCTCAAATATGCAATTGGGACTCTTTTTAGTTGACCCAGGTCGTGTACTATTTATAAAACCTGCAATATTCTTTGTTGCTTTTGGCCTTTCGTCAATGTACAAAGAAAATCCTTTACTTTGATCCTTTTCTTTCCATTGTATATAATTCACTGACAATGCATACCTACGCATACTTTTTTTATATCAAGCAATCTGCATCCAATTACTGTAATTGTAACAAGGTCCGACAAACTCCATCAATTCAACAACTTTGTTGTAACATACCTTTATGCCATCCATGGAAAATAGGCCCAAACCATGTAATGATGATGGAGCTATACGATATATCCTCTCATAAACACAAAAATTAGTGTTAATTGGAGGTAGTTCCTTGGGTACCCATTCGTTCAGAAGATGTGTGTACCTCAAGGGCACTTCAATGTCATCTATGGTCTCATCATCATAAGAACATGACCCCCCTTCAACAAGGAAAAATTGCATGCATTTATTGAATTTTCTTCTAATCTTTTGACCTCTGGTTGATTTTCCTATTTTAGGCCTACTACATGTCTCACTTTCATCTTCTATTCCCGCATTTCCCTGACTTGAGGAAGACAGATCTGACAAGTACATATTAGGTGGTTCCTGCAATCCATCAAATGACATATATAGTTGGTAAGGAGTGAGATATTTTTCTAAATGAGGGTAATGTTGATGTAATCTATAGGGTGTATTGACTTATACCTGCCGATCCATGTCACTATGTAGGATCCTCATAAAAGGGGTTAAATTTCTTACATATCTGAATCATTTATCTTAAGTCAGCCAAAAATTACGTGATACCTATGCTACAAATTACATACAAGACAACATGAACAATATGCATTCATCATAATCATTGTATATTTTTAAATTCCTTACCTTTACTGTATGTGTGCTATGCAGGATTGTCAACAAAAGGGGTGATGATGTCTGTAGTCAATTGCCTATTTCCACAAAGGGTTACAATCACACAATATATGCATGTAATCATCACCAACAATTGAGCATCATAAGAAATATATTAGTAATTTGTTAAACAATAAATACATTAAATCTACGAGTAATAATTGAAACACATGTATCATAAATCACATATGTTGTAATCATTAGAAATGAACATATTAATTTAATTGTACCATGGCATTAGAGTTTAATGCATAATAAATTAATTATGAAAACATATAAGTCAAATAAAATTGTATGACTAGATCAATATTACCATCATCATCATGACCATCATTGTCACCGGGTAAGTGCACAAAGACGGGGGACCAAAAAGGGGGTATAAGATGCCACTTTTTTTTTCTGAAATCAGCAAACTCTGAACTTCAATGAGAAATTGAGGATAGTTACACTCAAAATTTTAAAATATGACAAAAACAAGAGTTGTTCTACTCCGAATATACTTTCTAAACTACTATTTTTTTATAGAAATGGTGGAGATTAAGGCCCTCAAAAAGGGGGAGCACAAAAAGTGGTCCTATTTTTTGTGAAAAAACATAACATAACGTCTGGTGTGCTCCCCCTAAAATGTTAACTTTAAAAAAAAAAAAAAATTCATCGCTCCAGTGAGAAATTAGCTAACACCAACTAGTTTATCCTGGATTTTTCTACTAATTTTTTGATGAAAGTATGATTTTTTGCCATTTTCTGAAGAGGACACATCCTAAAAATGTGACATTTTTGTGTGCTCCCCCTAGAAATCATTGAAAACTAATTGAAAATCAAAACTTCTTTTTTTTTTTAATGTGTGTAGAATGGAGTCTAGTTTCTGAAAATGTAATTTTTTCCAAAATTCAATGAACGAGCCAAAATCTAAGCCCAAATGAATACACGTTGGTTTTTGACAAAAATTGGACATACTTTGAAAAGAAATTAAAAATGAAAAGCTGAACATAATGATAATTCAAAATAAATTACATCATTAGATAGCTATCAGAGAGATCTACAATATCATGTCATCTTATTTTATTGTTATTTAACCATGTGCAAACTTGACGGGGAGCACACACGAAAAAATATTTTTTTCCTACGTTTGCTGGAAAACACGTCTCAGACCTGTTTGAATCCTCCAGGCCTTTGGGTTGGAACTCCAAGGAAAATCCAATCCTTAGGCTTGGTAAACATCAATGTTATTAAAAGGGTGTATTCCCTATAGGGTGTACACCCTATATCACTATAGGGCATAGGCCCTATACTCACTATAGGGTGTACGCCCTATATGGCATACACACTATAGGGCATACGCCCTATATTAGACACAAAATGACAAAATGAGAGAGAGAGAGAGTCTCTCTCTCTCTCTTCAAGAATTCCACAAATAGTCTTCAAGAATTCCTTGGATGTTTGCCATTGTTTTCCATGACTTCATGTTGCAATCCATCTTAGCTCTCTAGCTCTGAGTTAGAGAAACTAAAAAGAGTAAATTGGAAAAACATGTCATGAGACCCAGGGTAGTAAGAAAGGTCGCTTCACATAGAATCTACATGCAATAATCATATCATGCATACCAAAAATAAGTTATCCTTATACACACGTACACAAATTGTAACAAGGTCTAGCGATGAGATTTGCACAGGTGACATCCACTGGATTAATATATAATGTCAAACACTATAAGTGAAAAAAGTATTCAAAGATTGTTACAGATAATGCCAAATACTAGAAGTGAAAAAAGATAATTTCAAATACTAGAAGGGAAACAATTACTCTCTCTCTCTCTCTCATTTTGTATGTCTAACATAGGGTGTACACCCTATGTAAGAACACAAAAATGGTAATAAAGGTAAGAAACTCATGAAAGAGGCCCACTTTTAACTGTTGCTGTCTATTTTTTACATTTTGCTCGAAAAATATTCGCTTTTCATGGTGTTGAAAATCACAAAGAAGTATATTCTATCAATTTGAAACACATTTTTGTTCAAAATTCAACATCGAAGAATGAAAGGCAATCATTCTTCACCAAAATTGATCCATTGAGGTAAGTTTTTTTGTTTTTTACATGTGAATTGTGAATAAAGAGTCTTTTTGTTTATAATTATTATGATATGGATTTGTTGAAGAAATAATTTAACATATTGTAAAAGATTTCTATTATATTTTGAGTTAATATAATTTAGATTGATATTATAAAGTTTTACTTCTTTTAATAGATTAATATAATAATTTGAAAATTGTAATGAATTCATATGTAGAAATCATCATCATGCCAAGGAAACGAGCAAAGATTCTAACACCAGAAGAACATGAAAGAGACAAAGAGAAGAAAAGGGAAAGAATGAGACAATTTTGTGAACACCAAAAATTGCATACCATAGAAGAGGATTTTCCTTTGGATGAGGAACATGAAACATCAATAGAAAGTAAGAGATAATTGGAATTGGAAACAAAAAGGAAATGGATGAGAAACTTGCATGCAACAAGACAATTGAATTATGAAGATGTGGGGACATCATCTATGAGTTCCCAAGTTGAAGATACACCACCATCCAATGTTGGAGACACACCCTAGTATCATTTTGAAGGCACACCATTGTATCATTTTCAAGGCACACCATTATCTACATCTGAAGGTGTAGGCACAACATTGTGTCATGTTCAAGGCACACCATTATCTATATCCGAAGATGTAGGCACAACATCATTTCATGTTGTAGGCACACCATTAAAATCTCAAGTTGGAGAGGATCCATCTTTCACATCTTAATTTGAAGGCACATCATCTTCAGTTGAAGGTACACAATCGACACATAATGTTTTTGGTGTATGTAATGTTGAGGTCACTCAACAGTTGAAAACACCTCCTAGAATAATTTATAGAAAGCCAAAATATTTGATTGATATTGATACTAACATTTTGCAACAAATGCCTGACAAGATTCCCAAGCGTACTTGTCAAAGATATGTTATCCATATTTAGAGATTATTTTTTGAGAATTTAAATATGATAGGAAGATGTCAACTATTTGTTCAAATGATGAGAAATCTAAAATTTAGGCCCATCATGAAGATTCTTGGGCTAAGAATGATGGATGAGTCAAGTGAAAAATCTATTGTAAATAATCTAATGAGTGCATATGAGAGTGTGGGTTCTACATCACACACAAAAGATAGTAATGTCAGATGATGTGTACTTACATCAAAAATAGTAAGCACTAAAATGAAGAAATCTCAACTCATTAGAAAGACAAGCAAAGCATTGAAAAAAATTAGAAAGTCTCTAATGAGACTTGTGGGAAGGTGTCAAAGAGTGGAAGATCCAAATAACAATGAGTTATGGGCATTTTATGGTAGACTACCACGGAAGGATAAATAAATTGTTGAAGCTTTAAAATATATCATTGAAGACTTTTGGAAGAATAACACACGAGTATCTCCTAATCAATGAGATGTTGTAAGGAGGGTTGGTAGTCGAATCTGTATTCCACATCCGAAACATTTTTTGGATTCAACTCAGACACAATTATTTGCAAACTTTATACATACATATCCTCAATTTAAAATTAGTCAAAGATATTTTGAAATGGATAAACCTTTTTATGTGAAGATAAATCACACATGCAAAACTTATTTTTGTAGGGTACATATTGAGTTTTCTAACCATTTTTATGTTTATAAGCATATACGTGTAGATTTTCATTCTAACAATGTTTTGAAGGATTGTAACTTAAATGACCCACCTACATCTTCAAGGGAATTAATTACTACAATTTTATGTGAAAGAGCAGATGGTCAACAATTTTACAAGCTCGCATGCTTGAATGGTACATGCATAGATTATGGTGGTTTGCAATATTTTCCAATTTGTCAACATATGGAGAGTACACATGCAAATGGGAATGAAAAAGTAGATTTTGGAAAATATAAGACAGTCGCATATGCTCTAAAAGATGGAAAGGAGGCTAAAAGATGTGATTTAGTAATTGAAAAGATTTCAATGTATCATTTCATGATTATTTTTCATGAAAATATATTGTATGAGTATGCAAGGCATACACAGAGCTTGATGGTTGGATATGCAATTCAAGTTGTGCAAGGACACATTCCCACTTGATACCATTGTTTCAGTTGTCCACTTCATAGAGAACTACACCCTACAACCACAAAATGAGGTGCAAGAAAAGTATTATAGCTCTCAACAAGTTGCTATATTTGTTCATATAGCATTTATACATTCACTTGACAGTACAAAGGAGAACAGGAAGATATTGAGGGAGTATCATTTTTACATCAGTGATGACCGTTCACATTATACAGAGTTTGTACATGGTTGCTTTCATCTATTTTATGGTGATTTGAGTAATAGGAGCATATCATATCGTCGACACATCATATGGTTAGACAATTGTACATCCCAATTCAAGAATTTTTGGATGTTTTATTGGTTGAGCAGGATGCATACGAATACTGGTATTCAATATATGTGGAATTTTACAGAGGCCAGTCATGGAAAGGGAGAGCATGATGGTGCAGGTGCATGTATAAAAAGGGCCTTAGCATGTGAAGAATTAAAGTACAAAGAACAAGAAACATTGTCAGGTGCGAGATGTATCATCCAGTGGTTTAATTCTACAATGGGTCCAAGTAATGAAGGTGAGTCTATGGTTTGTATATTTTTTTTGTTGATGGATGAAACTAACATTGCACCATACGAGGATTGTTGTACATTAATAGGATCAAGTGAGCTACACTCTTTTAGAAGCTCTAATGCAAGTTCATGTATCATCCACACACGACATATGGCATGATTTTGTTCATCATGCGTAGATGAAGATTGGGATGGGTGTGAGTCAAAGGAATGGGTCGACGAATGGTCTACACAAATTTTGAGCCCACTTGACTCCTATCGTCCCCTAGTAGCATTGAAACTGACACAAATGGAATCATCCATTGACTTTGACCATTTGTCTGATCTAGTGCAACCAGATAAATTCTCAACTCACAAATAGTCTCAAATTTAGTACTTTATCATAAGTATTCGTTAAATTAATCTCCTCGTTATGATTCTATCATTGCAGACCATATTTTTGTTGTTATTGCACCTAAAGACAATGACGAAGGGATAGATTATTATTTGTATCATTGTTTTGAGTCCAAAAAGAAATTAGATCACTCGGTTGCAGATGATGAAGGATTAGAATACCCTACAAGAGCAATGGTTGTAATTGGTACATGGCTTAGATGGTTTTGTATGAAGAACCCTAGGTTGTGGTTGTTTGAGGATTGAGAGACACATAGGAAGATTCCTCATTATTCCAACCTTGTCGATGCATCAAATGTCCATTTGACCAAATATGGAGGAAAACCACACAATAAAACTCTTTGGAAGGTTCACGAGTCAGACCATGAGGCAATAATTGAGACAATAAAGGGTAGGGAATATTTGGCTAGTTCATTGGACTAAAAGTGAATCCAAACTATTGTAATGTCAAATCTAGTTGAATGCATGTGCATATAGCATGTATATTTGTAAAGGAATTAATTTCCTTGAATCCACATTGTGTGGACTGTAAATTGCTCATGCATTACCCTGTATGTATAACGAGAAGTTTGTAAGATTTAATAACAAATTTTCTCTTCTATTTTTTGGGGAAATACCAAAGGTTTTCTCTTCTCAGCTCTTTGCTCTTGGTGCTCCTAATGAAGCTGAGTTGTAAACATATTTTTCATCATTAATTAAAAAATATATGTTTACCCTATGAATTATAGAAATATATGTTAAGCTTATTGTCATGTCTAAATATATGTTAAGCTTATTGTCATGTCTCATGCTAGCACATTCTTTGTATATATGTATTTACAAAAAAATCATTTAAAATATCAAACCGCACATTTAAATCATTTAAAAATCTTAAAATCCACTTGTCATGGCATCAAACCATCTCTGCCAACAGTTATAGAATGTCAGGTGAATTCTAGGAATGACCCTGTCACGAAGGCGAAGAGGCTTGAACGTTGTCGACCGCTATGGATCTAAGTGTCCCTCAAGGTGCACCAAGTAACAAAATTGCCGATCTTCAGGAGTCTATTTCCTAGAGCTCACATGGGGTATCGATGAGCTATCAGGTGCTACAAGACTTTTTCATGGAGGCCTGTGATAACCCATCTCATTTTTTGGAGATTCCCTTTCATTTTCTGACCCAATCTCAGTTGATGCCAAAACTTGCAATGTTGCACAGTTGAAAGCTGACACATTGCATATCTTGAAAACCGCTCATTGTGGCATCAAACTATCTCCGCCAATAGCTTTGGATTTTTGGGTTAATGCTAGGAACAACCCTATCATGGAGGCAAAGAGGCTCGAAGGTTGACGATTGATATAGAGCCAAGTGTCCCTTAAGGTGCACCAGGCATTAAAATTTCTGATATTCAGGAGTCCATTTCTCAGATCTCCCAAGGGGTATCAACAAGTTGTTAGGTGCTACAAGACTATCATAGAGGCCTATAATAACCTAGCTCAAATTTTGGAGATTTGCATTACTTTTCATTTTCCAACCCAATCTCAGTTGATGCAAAAACTTGCAATGTTGCGTAGTTGAAAGCTCACACATTGCATATCTTGAAAACCGCTCATCATGGCATCAAACCATCTCTACCAATAGCTCTATATTTCTAGTGGAATGCTAGGAATGACCCTATCATAGAGGCGAAGAGGCTCAAACATTGTCAACTACTCTGGAGCCAAGTGTCCCTCAAGGTGCACCAGGCAAAAAAATTGTCGATATTTAGGAATCTGTTTCTCAGATCTCCCAAGGGGTATTGAAAATTCATTAGATGCTAAAAGACCATGTCATAGAGGTCTGGGATAACCTATCTCAGATTTTTGAGATTCACTTTCATTTTCATTTTTTGACCCAATCTTGGTTGATGCAAAAACTTGCAATGTTGCGCAGTTGAAAGCTGACACATTGCACATCTTGAAAACCTCTCATCGTGGCATCAAACCATCTCCAAAATTTTTGGATTTTTGGGTGAATTCTAGGAATGAACCTATCATGGAGGCGAAGAGGCTTGAACGTTGCCGATTGCTATGGAGCCAAGTGTCCCTCAAGGTGCACGAGGCAATAAAATTACCGATATTCAGGATTCCATTTCTCAGAGCTCCCGAGGGGTATCAAATAGTCATTAGGTTCTATAGGACCGTGTCATGGAGGCCTACGATAACCTATCTTAGATTTTGGAGATTCACTTTCATTTTTATTTTCTGACCGAATCTCGGTTGATGCAAAAACTTTCAATGTTGCGGTGTTGAAAGCTGACACATTGCATATCTTGAAAACTGCTCATCATGGCATCAAACCATCTCTACCAACAACTTTGGATTTCCAAGTGAATGCTAGGAACAACCCTTTCATGGAGGTAAAGAGTCTTGAACATTTCCGACTGCTATGGAGCCAAGTGTCCATCAAGGTGCACTAGGCAACAAAATTATCGATATTTAGGAGTCTATTTCTCAGAGGTCCCAAGGGGTATCGATGATATTTTAGGTGCTACAAGACCATTTCATGGAGGCATACAATAACCTATCTCAGATTTAGGATATTCTCTTTCATTTTCATTTTCTGATCCAATCTCGGTTGATGCAGAAACTTGCAATATTGCATAGTTGAAAGCTGACACATTGCATATCTTGAAAACCGCTCATCATGGCATCAAACCATCTCCGCCAATATCTCTATATTGTTGGGTGAATTCTAGGAATGACCCTTTCATGGAGGCAAAGTGTCTTGAATGTTTCCGACCACTATGAAGCCAAGTGTCCCTCAAGGTGCACCAGGCAACAAAATTGTTGATATTCAGGAGTCCATTTCTCAGAGCTCCCGAGGGGTATCGATGAGCCATCAAGTGTTACAAGACCATGTCACAGAGGCCTACAATAATCTATCTCTTATTTTAGAGATTCACTTTCATTTTCATTTCCTAACCCAATCTTGGTTGATGCAAAGACTTGCAATGTTGCACAGTTGAAAGCTGACACATTGCATATCTTAAAAATCACTCATCGTGGCATCAAAATGTCTCTGCCAACACCTCTATATTTCCAGATTAATTCTAGGAACAACCCTATCATGGAGGCAAATAGGCTCAAATGTTGTTGACCACTATGGAGCCAAGTATCCCTCAAGGTGCACCAGGCAACAAAATTACCGATATCTAGGAGTCCACTTATTGGAGCTCCCAAGGGGTATCGATAA
Source organism: Thuja plicata (assembly GCA_018584345.1). Taxonomy (NCBI): domain Eukaryota; kingdom Viridiplantae; phylum Streptophyta; class Pinopsida; order Cupressales; family Cupressaceae; genus Thuja; species Thuja plicata. Next base: position 3,646,418 of record MU228316.1, on the reverse strand, counting down.
GTTGTTAGGTGCTACAAGACCGTGTCATGGAGGCCTACAATAACCTATCTTAAATTTTGGATATTCACTTTCATTTTCATTTTTCGACCCAATCTCAGTTGATGCAAAACCTTGCAATGTTGCACAGTTGAAAGCTGACACATTGCATATCTTGAAAACCGCTCATTGTGGCATTGAACCATCTCCGCCAACAGCTCTAGATTATTGAATGAATACTTTTAATGACCCTGTCACAGAGGTGATGAGGCTCTAACATTGTCAACCTCTATGGAGCCAAGTGTCCCTCAAGGTTCACTAGGCAAAAAAATTACCGATATTCAGGAGTCTGTTTCTCAGAGCTCTTGAGGGGTCTCAACAAGCCGTTAGGTGCTACAAGACCATGTCACAGATGCATACAATAACCTATCTTGGATTTTGGATATTTTCTTTCATTTTCATTTTCTTACCCAATCTTGGTTGATGCCAAAACTTGCAATGTTGCATAGTTGAAAGCTGAAACATTGCATATCTTGAAAACCACTCGTCATGGCATCAAACCAACTCTACCAACAGCTCTATATTGTTGATTCAATTCTAGAAACACCCCTTTCATAGAGGTGAAGAGTCTTGAACGTTGCTGACCACTATGGAGCCAAGTGTCCCTCAAGGTGCACCAGGCAACAAAATTATCAAAATTCAAGAGTTTGTTTCTCGGAGCTCCTAAGGGGTATCCAAAAGATATCAAGTTATACAAGACCATGTCACAGAGGCCTGCGATAATCTATCTCAAATTTTGGAGATTCTTTTTTTTTTAATTTTTCAACTCAATCTCGATTGATGCAAAAACTTGCAATGTTGCGCAGTTGAAAGCTAAAACATTGCATATCTTAAAAATCCCTCGTCCTGACATCGAACCATCTCTGCTAACATCTTCATTTTGATGTGTAAATTCTAGGAATAACCTTTTTATGCTTCACAACTCATTTGAACATTCGGGACCACAATGTACTGGTGCATCCTTTTAACATTCTTGTAGTGCCCTAAATAGGTCCAGGTGGAAAAATGCTCTAATAGGACTAAAATTGGGTAGGATTGATATTTTTGATGTTATATGAACTATTATCATTTCATTAAGGTGTTGAAATTAAAATTATGAGTCTAGGTGTATGAAATGAAACATGCATATTCTCATTAAGTATGAATCATTCAGTAATAATATACATAGATACACATGCAAGCATGAATATAAGACATAAGCAATTTACAAAGCATAAGACATCCACATAAACATAAAGTAGTCTACATCAATACACATGATATATTCATAGAGCATGAAGACAAATATATGTTCAACAATGTCATAGATCAAATATGTCCAATAAAGTTAAATTGGCATCATGAAAGTCAAATGGATATAGAACATGTCACTTATACAATATACAAAAAATATGTCCAGTAATGTCATATTGGCGTACAATGATTATCCCTAATCTAGTCATTTCTCGGAAGGGCAAGAAAATAAATCCCGAGTTGTCTTTGATTTTTGCATCAATGGAGATGCAGTACTCTTCTGAGTGTGCTCACTAGTCCTCCTATCTAGACTCTTCTGTAGCTTGATCTGATAAAGTAACAAGTATAAACATCAATAACTAATGTAAAGGAAGAAAATTGATTTAAATATTTATTTTTGATTAGGTTTGAAATATGTTGTATTTCCTTAACCTTTACATTTAATTGTAATTTTGTGTATTGTAATGTGATTAAGCATATAGGGGGAAGGAAGATAAGATGTTCCTCTTTTATCCCCAAATGCACAAATGAAAGATCCAAGTTGATTAACCCAAAAGAAGGATCAATGCACAAATGAATCAACCATTTGGAAATGAGAGTAAGGAAGAAGATCTTAAATTATGTTTTATGATTAAGGAGATATGTTATATAGAAATAATTGAAAAGGATGAGAGGAAGTACCAACCTTAAAGAATTGCAGATCTGAAGAATGCTAGTTTTTGAGGTCTGTACTCTGTTTCTGGAAAATCTGAAGTATGATCTGGAACAAAAATGCAGAGACAAACAAAACCCAAAAATCTTTTTCTGATCTGACACAGTCTTGTGAAATTAGGTTGACCTTAACCCACAAATGTCACCACCAACCCAATAATCTTGACCCTGAACTATGCTGCCTTGACAGAAAATATGTTTTCAGATCTTGATAGTTTTCTAAAAAGGGTATCCAAATCTGAGTTCAAATCCATAGTCCCAAACCTGTATCTGCAAGAAAAAGTGATTTTTTTGTTGGGGGGAGGGGTTTTCCTTAGTTAAACCCTGGTTTTAGAATTAACCTCAAATATATAATTCAAATTGTAGAAGTAAACAAAGTAAATGAAACAATTCACCTTTCTCATGTAAAAGTCCTTGTGGAGGATTCAAATCCTTGAATCCACAAGTATGTATGCACCAAATGGATCTATAATTTAGAATGTAGGCTGTCTTCAATCAATTGCATGTAGATCTCCAACACCAAATCTTGAATGGGTTCTTGAATAGGAAGAGGCTTGGAAGAGGGTGGATATAGAGATCACTAAAAAGGGCACTATGTAGCTTGAATCCTTCAATGGCCTCCAATGGATCTTCTTGATGAATTCTTGAATGCTTGATGATTAATAGATGCTTGCTTCAAATATTTCTCCTTAGCTTTCTTGAACTTCACTTGGTGATGCTTCTTAATTGCTCAATGATACTTAGGCTTGGATAGAGGACTTAGAAAAAATGAGAGGATAAAAACTCCCTTTTATATGAAATTAGGGCACAATCTTCTAAGGAGGCCGACATAGGAGAATTAAATTTCCATTAAAGCCTTTACCCCTAGGAGAGGACTTATATTAAATATAATTTAGGGCTCATCACTTCAGAACCTGAAACAGCCGACCCAAAAGCGGGAATTAACTTTTTCAAAGACCGACATCCAGAAACTGCGAGATCCTAAAATCTGGACCCTGGGTCAAGGTTGAGGTCAACCTTGACCTAGTTCAGGGGTGAGTTTGACCTTAACCTAGGTTATGGTCAAGGTTGACATAGACCTAAAAGGTTTACCTTGACCCTGAGGTCAAAGATCTCAAATTTGTAGTCCAGAATGCCAAAAATTGGCTAGAGAGAGGTGGAAAATGGGGCAGAATAGGGGGAAAGCCAGGTCTAAATCAAGAACCCATTCAAGGTGCTTGACATGACCCCAAACCACTTACTCGGAAGGATAAACTAGTCTACCATGGAAGTGCTTCCATTTTCTGACTATACAACTAATATACATAGGAATTTAATTATAGGATGACATAAAATAGAATATTTGCTTACCGCTACCAAATAGTCGCTATGTACATCCACCGAAGGGACACGCTGATGATCTGGAGGAATGAGTCCCTACAACAATGATCAAAATAATATTTAAAATACATACATAAATATCATTAAAAATTTTAACACAAACTATTAAAATAACAATTATAATTAAGTAATCTCTTTCATACCTCAGTCAATGCGTGAAAACTAGTTATAGCTACAGCTATGCCATGATTCAAACTATCACAAACAAAAGGAGGAGTCTCTGATTTCAATAACTGAAAATGAAACAAAAAGAGTATTATGTAGTTATTAAGAATACCTATAATATTTTACAACCCCGCTAATTAATAAATGATACCTTTGTGAAGGTGTCACTGCATCCTTCAGTGTGCGGTGTCGATGTCGTAGCTCTAGCATTAAACTAGTGCACATGTATGGTAATTTATAAGACAACCATTAATATAAGAAAAAACCACTAACTTGTTAATTATAATGCACTATTACTTATATACATGTGGACTAAATGATGTCATCACAAAGTCAGGTGAAGGAATGTGATCATTGCCATGATAACTTTGACTCTGGATTTTGATCGTAATTTGTCTACTAATTTAGTTATTCATTCATTTATTAATTAAATATAATCAAGTAAATAAAATCAACATGCAAAGAAACATACCTCAATGAAATATGATGAGGTCCTTCACTGTCTAATGTCAATGTTGATGGTTCAGTAGTGAACTAATGTACATGCACAATAAGTTATGAGACAAACATCCATATAATTATAGAATAATCAAATGTATACTTTAAAAATGTTTTATCCAATACATACTTGTGGAGTTGACGACGTGGTGTATTAGGGGTTTGGGGGATCATTTCCACTACAACCAACACTCTTTCCCTAAATTTTTATCATAAACAATAGATACTAATTTAATTTAATTCATTCATTTAAAAAATGAAATATGATCAAATACATTCAATGAACTTGAAAATATTTACCTTTGTATCAATGCCAAATGGTTTAATTTCCTAAGCCATAGGGTGCACGGGCTATAGATCGCACACCTTATGGCTTGGATTACCCAAGTCATAGGGTACGCGCCCTATGTGCGTATGGGGCACCAAAAAAGTATTTGGCACCTTTTTGGTCCCCCATCTTGGCGCATGTATCACATCATCATCCTCATCATCATCATCATCATCATCATCATCATCATCACCACCACCACCACCACCACCATCATCACCAACATCATCATCATCACCATCATCATCATCAACATTATCATCACCATCACCATCACCATCACCATCATCATCATCATCATCATCATCATCATCATCATCATCTTCTTCTTCTTCTTCTTCTTCTTCATCATCTTCTTCTTTTTCATCATCATCTTTGGTTTCTTCTTCTTCCATCACGTTAGACTTTACTGGCCTTCCTCTTGGATCATGTCTAACAACAAATGACCAAAATGATTTTTGTGGAACCTCTATGTAAAACACTTTCTCTCATTGGCTTGGAAGAACATATGGCTCATCTCCAACTCATTCAAATGACCTTGTATTAATCATTGTAAATCCATTATCATGTTGAATAACATTTCTATCAAGATCATTTTGATTCAGTCATAGCCTGTACCATTTGACGATGATTAGAACTAATTTGAAGGATTCAAAGTCACACTCAAGTATATCATCCAAAATGCCATAGTATCAGTTTTGAGACTCTTGAGGATCCATGTCATTTATAGATGAAATATTAGTGACCTTGAAGACTGTAGATATCCCAGAATCACAAGTTTTCTTTGTGTCGTCCAACTTTTTTATGCAAAATTTATGGCCATGGTAGTACATAGCTTTGTGGTGCTTGACCTGCAATTTTTCAAACATGTGAAAATCATTTTCATTGTTAGTTGATATTAAACATATGGGTCATGATTAATATATTTATACGTACCTGTCTACCTCTGAAACCATTTGCTAGATCAATTACCATTGGTGTAACATTGGAATATTCATTATGATGACCTTCTTTAACCAATGAAGCAATACCTTCCCATGTTAATGAGTGACCATTTTTTTGACATAGTTCAATCCATACCATCATCCAATCAAGATTGTTCACAATATACAAATGTAGTGCATCCCACTCTCAACCAACTGTATAAACAAAAGACCACTTAAAAATAACTTCAATTGAAGATTTATAAGAATTAATTAACTAAAATAACATCTTATAATTACATCTCACTTTCCTCAATCTACCTTTCCCCATCAAGTACTCCCCTTCAAATTTTTTAATGACATTGGGGTCCCAAATGTGATCTAAATACATTTTTGCTGCAAACTTAGGATGATATTCACTAATGTACACATTGGTCTGCTATACCATATATCCCTCCACCATAGAACCCTCAAGATGTGCTCTTTGTCGAACCAAACCCTTAAAAAAATTTACGTGTCTCTCAACCATCCACATTGACCTAGTTTGTACAGGTCCACATAATTCAATCTCCTCAACTTGATGTATGAGGTAGTGTTCTTGTGCATTGAAAAAAGTAGAAGGTAAACACTTATGCATTTCACACATAAGATGAGGAATTTTTCTCTTCCAATATTGTATATCTTCTTTATTGATTTCTTTCAATGACAACCACCTAGATGTGATTCAACATGCAAAAATATATAAATGATACTTTACAAACAATATATAATAAATTACTAAAAAAATTAAAACAAGTCACAAGTATAATATATATACAACAAATCTAACAAATAATGCTTCTAACCTCATGTATTTTCCAAAATCATATATAACTTGTTTGACACTGTTGTCGAAGTGGTGTGGGAGAGATATAGGTAGAACATGCTACGATAATTATAAAATGATCATTTCAATATTTTAGAGAATAATACAATGAAAACTACATGCAGTATACAAATATATAGAGAATACAAAATAAAATTAATTAACTTAACAAAGGTATGCCATTCGTGTGTTTTCATCTCTGGGTCAAATTCACTTTTTTTTTATATGAGATTATTTATGTTCACAGCAAACACTGTGGGAAATCAAATTTTTTGTAAGACTTCTTTTATAGCATTGCTTTGCTGCTCTAATAATAACCAAGGGCACTTATATATATATGCTCTCCATTTTTATTTGATCGAATGAGATTTTTCAATGCATGGTTATAATCTTCAATGTCACTACAAATTTTGACAAATTTGTATTTATCACGCCTTCCGTCCAATAATTTCCATAATGTCTTTGTTACATTCTTTCCAATATGCATAGCATCAAACAAATCCACAATTGGGAGGTGCTCGTAGTACAGAAACCTGCTAAATTATCTAGGGTAAATTTTTAGTCCTTTTGTAAGTTGGTCTTTGACACCTTGACGACCTTCAGGAGCATCAATTACATCATTAGTAAACAAAATACAATATCAAAATATAAATTTCAAACAAAAACTATTAGATTGAATGACATTGTTAGTAATAACTGAGAGGCGAGGGTGAATCAGTGGCCTCAAAAATTTATCCAATGTAAACTTTAATCCACCAATCAATACTTCTCAAATTATTAAGTCCCAACAAGATGCATGCCTTTGAAATATTTGAAACAAATAACTGTCTGTCGATTTACCTTGTCTGTCATATTTCTCCTTGATAACCGATAAGCAATAAACTATATTTACCGATACTCAGTAAATATGTAGAGTATACCAGTCAATCCATAAATGCATATGTACAATGTTAAACACTAAAGTAATTAACCATACACACATAACACAAGAATTTTAACGTGGAAACCCTGTTAAGGGAAAAAACCACTGGGACCGGTACCCCAAATTTTCGATCTTTTGAAGTGAGCCCTGTTAGGAGCCAACCCTGTTAAAGGTTAAAAACACACTGTTAAGTGTGACCTTGTTAGAGGATTTTCAATACATAGGTTGTCACTAAGTATCTGGCATCTACGCTACCATCCTTGAATCAGTGTCATGACTGTCAATAGGCTTTATGCAAAATCTTACTACCATCCTTGAATCAACCTCCTTCTTAGACTGTTAATAGGCTTTAGGTAAGACCGATGCTAATATCATGAGTCAACCTTCTAGTAATCTATTAGGATATACCTCAATTAAAAAATACTGTTAAGTCCTACTCTGTTAAGAGACTTTAATGCTTCAATGGTTAAACTGAAAAAAATGACCTATTTCTAATGCAACTGAATTGTAGATTTTTAGATCTATTTACTTACAATATCTTTCTGATCAATGTATCAATTCAATTCCTTTGTACTTAACTCTTTCTTCTTTGTGATGTTGTGATTCACTATCCATCGGTGTCTGCAGAATTTTTTAGCTCTCCCTCAGCTTGATTGATCAGGACTGCATGAAGTTAATCCTTCATCAGTTTCTCTTCAGTATCTTCTATCAGTTCACTCCCCCATGTATCTGATTGTGTATTGACCACACCAAGATTGAATTATGCTTGTCTCTTAAATAGACATGATTTTCCTTAATTCTAGGTTCTTTGATTATTGATTCTTGGCGTGAAAAACAATCTAGCCAAATTGATTTATGGCTTTAACTCCTGATTTATCTCGTAGTTATCTTCTTGCCAACTGTACAAATTACTTACTTAACTGAAGTCAAATAAAACAAATAAAACAATTAGTTAATTCTATCCTTTAGCTCTACCAGCTAGATATTTTTTCATTTTCTGATCTCTCTATTCCGTCGGTCAATTCTACAGTTCGTCACCGGTGACAACTACTAGTTCCATCGGTGTCACTTTAGTTAGCTTTCGGATCTCCATCCGTTGGGCATCATTGGATCTTTGTTCATCGGGAAACACTATTTTTACCTTATCGGGTATCATGTGATTCTACTTCATCGGGTAACACTATCTTCTGCTCATCGGGCATCACTATGACTTTAATCTCTGTCTTTACCGATGGTGTGCACTTTGTCGGTGTAGTCTGTCACTTAGTGAATACTAGATTTTTATGCATTTCTAGAAGTATAACCTTTATTCCATTGGTCCTCTGAAGTCTTTGGCATGATCATATAGATGATATCAAGTTGACATCAATGACAATACAAACCATTAACTGATTTAATGTCTTGCATCATCTTCAACTGAATATAGTCAATCATTTAATCAGTTATATGTCATCAATCTATCCCTTTGGCATTGATGGAAACATGCTATATTATCACACTATACTATTTCTAATACAATATGAAATAAAATTGTTGAGATTCATCAAATTACCAAACAATTTGCTTTGATAACCGATAAAGTGTCTGACCACTGGTAAGCTCTATGTAAGCTTAGATTTGATTCTTGCAGCTTTCCTTTTTCTACTTCTGATGTGTTGTGACCTCTGTTGGTGTCAATTTTCTCTTTGATTGTTCTCCATCTTTGATGTCACTATTATGTATTTGCAATTTTTATACAAATACTCTCCCTTTGGATATGATCTCTCTCTGTTAGGAGTAATCTGATAATGAATAGTTTCTGATGATAATATGGAAACATTCTCTCCCTTTGACAAAAATGCCAAACAAATATCTAACATTCTGTCAACTAATTCCTTCTTTCCATAATATATTCCTTTAATTTCCCTTATCCATTGTCAATATAACAATCTTCTCTAGTGCTTGGTTCTAATATATACCTTTCTGTATACAGATGTAGCGTTGAAGTTTAGCTTCTGCTTGCATCAATCATGATTGATATTCTGATAATATATGGTTGATGCAGCCTTCATTCCTTTTAGTGACTGTTAGATATGGGTTTGACCCTTAGTCTCTTTCTCAGGTACTCAAATGTATCCTTGGGAAGTGGCTTGGTGAATATATCAGCCAATTGTTCTTTTGATTGCACATATTCAAGCATCACCTCTTTTTCTTGGACTTGTTCTCTCAAATAATGATACTTGATGGCAATGTGTTTAGTCTTCACATGCA
>MU228316.1:3608980-3631991 GCA_018584345.1 Thuja plicata | reverse complement strand
TGAATTATGCTTGTCTCTTAAATAGACATGATTTTCCTTAATTCTAGGTTCTTTGATTCTTGATTCTTGGCGTGAAAAATAATCTAGCCAAATTGATTTATGGCTTTAACTCCTGATTTATCTCATATTTATCTTCTTGCCAACTTTACAAATCACTTACTTAACTGAGGTCGAATAAAAAAAATAAAACAACCAGTTAAGTCTATCCTTTAGCTTTGCCAGCTAGATATTTTGTCATTTTCTGATCTCTCTATTCCGTCGGTCAATTCTGCAGTTCATCACTGGTGACAACTGCCAGTTCCGTCGGTGTCACTTCAGTTAGCTTCAAGATCTCCGTCCGTCGGGCATCATTGGATTTTTTTTTGTCAGGAAACACTATTTTTATCTTGTCAGGTATCATGTGATTCTACTTCGTCAGGCAACACTGTCTTCTTCTTTTCGGGCATCACTGTGACTTTAATCTCTATCTTTACCGATGGTGTGCACTCCGCCGGTGTAGTCTGTCACTTAGTGAATACTAGACTTTTATGCATTGCTGGAAGCATAACCTTTATTCCATTGGTTCTCTGAAGTCTTTGGCATGATCATATAGATGATATCATGTTGACATCAATGACAATACAAACCATTAACTGATTTAATGTCTTGCATCATCTTCAACTTAATATAGTCAATCATTTAATTAGTTGTATGTCATCAGACATTACCTCATCAATTTATTCTATTGTATTTTAACTTACATAGGCAAAGTGTCATTCTTCATGGATTTGATGCAGTCTCTTCTTTCTCATTGAATAGATGTTTTTCGGTAATTTGATACTTATGATTTCTGTGGAGAAAGTGTCTATCCTCATCGAACACCTGCTTTCCTAAAATTTTTGAATGATGAGATTTCATCTTTGGACCACAAACTAGACATGCAAATTTTACCTTTGTCTGAAGACCTACAAGATCATGTATAATTGGATTGAATATGTTGATTTTGATAATTACAATTATCATGCACAAACTTAGACATAAAACAAAGATGTGTTCGCACTATAACATACCAAAAAAGAGGTGCTAACAAGAGAACATACCATAAAAATGTGTTAGCCCAGGGGCATCATGTATTTTCCATACAAGCATTGCATCGAATTGAAACTATCTTTGTCCTATTGGTCTAGAGATGTCATACATAGTGACCCCATTCCATAAATCCAACAACTCGTCGATAAGGGGCTCAATATATACATTCATATCTTTAACTTGGTACTTACTTGGTTGAATGAACAGAAATATTACATAATTATTGTCATTTTGATGTGGTATTTATGAATAAATTTAGATGACTATTGAATGAAAAAATACCTAGAACAATCATTTCTAACATTATGTGCTCCCTCTTTATCAACATCTAAGGAAGAATGTTATTGTTGATAACAAAAATAGGCCACACCGAGTAAACAGATCTCATCTCTCCAAATGGATTGACACCGTCCACTGCCAATGAAAGCTTGAGATTACGAGGTTCTTCTTTAAAGTGTAAGAAAGTTTCCTCTATGTCCTTAAATGTAGAACCATCTATAGGTATTTGCATAATGTCATTTTAAATTCTATTGTGTGCATGGTAATCCATAAATTGTGCCAAGGTAGTGCACCTGAATAATCATTGCAGACGTGGAATAGTGGGAATATACCGAAGAACCTTGCAAGGCACCTTTTTTGTTATTTGATCTATTTATATCTACTAATATGAAAATCAGGGCATTCTGTTGCAAATTCATGTTGTTTATGATATATAATATGATCATTGAGACATGCATATATTATTTGATACTCCATCCCAATATCATTCATAATGGCAGATAGTTCCCGGTATGAATGAGGTAGAATGTTTGATGGTGGTAACAAACACTCACCTATCAACCTATGACAAAATATATAACTAGCATACATGATGCACCCTCTGTTAACAATAAGGAAATTACGACTAAAATAGGTGAAAAAGATGACATGTATGACATACTTTAACATTCGTGACATTGTTGCGTTGGATAAACCATTCAAAACCTTGAAGTTCACCAACAACAATACAATGGAAAGAAGAGTTGTTTGGGAGCCTTTGTATAGGGGCTCACATGCCTTCTTAAGTATAGTAAATCAAGGTCATCTTCATCATCATGATCAGTTGTGCCAGTACTATCATCTTCAATCGTATTCTTCAGCACATGATCAACTACAATAATACCATCATCTTCAATTATGTTCTCTTTCGTAGAATCATCTTCTTCCATGGAATCATTATTTTCTCCTCTAATATTCACACCTCCATGTTCCTCCACTTGGAAATTCACATTCTCCAGATTGTTATGGTCCATAACATGTAACCGAGGGTGGTTAACCTATATCAAAATGATGACATTAAATTAACCATGACCATGATCTCATCATCAATTGATTTCTTATGTATATAAATTGTTAAAACAATATATTGAAATACTTACCAATGGACGAAAATCATGCCCCCTTTTAATGTGACCATGCTCTCTATAATGTTTCTCAATTTTTTTGACTAGAATTCTTTGAGTCTTTAAGGCCTTGTAATTTTTTCAAGGAAAATAACATTTGCCATCACCTTTTCTTTTAAAATTAGCCCACAATCTAGCAATTGTCTCCTTATTTTGGTCTAGGTCCATATTGTCAGACATGGTCTTTCTTCATAGGAAAATATTCGGGCTATAATTATACCAAAATCTTTTCTCCCATACTCTGAATTAAGATATTAACATTGTAATCCATCAAATATAAACATAGTAGGATTAGTACTATCTTGTATAAAATCAAGTGTAAATCCATTAAATAGATTTTGACTGCAAAGCATTGTACATTTAATCTAATCATGATTCATATTTGATAGGAAAGCTATTCATATTTGACAAGAATGGTAAGAAAATAAAATATAAAATATAAAATATTCATTTCAACATTGTTGGAGATAAAGTGGTTGTTCTGAGAAAGGTTTTGTTGGAGCAGTCTTTACAATGCAAGTACAATGACCTAGTTAAGGGTCTGAGCCTGTTAGGATTCTTTTACAAACAACCCTCTTAGGGGTGAGGACTCACTGTCCAAGAGCTCATTGCTCAATGATAAAGAAGGCTACAACCTTCTGAGAATAGATATGCACTATATCCAAAAGTGAATTGTTGTATGTGACACAGATGTCTGATCAGTTCCAGTTATGCACTTATGCTCTTATCTTCTTTAAGGGCTTTATCTCATATTGATATCTTCATACTTCTCTACTATATATCTTCTTTGACTATTTCTTTGACACTTCAAATATATCTTTACATTGCATATATATATGTTTATGCCTGAATAGACGCGACTATAAACAAGACCTTAGTCGGCCCAAAGACAACATTCACAATGCTTCCAAACAAAATGGCTTAAGTGTGTTTACAAAAATGTTTAATACATGATTAAAAATTTATTACAATAGGTGCTTAGCCTTTACATAACAAAATATTACACACTAATCAAAATAATGAAGTCGGCTTCATACTCTATATTATGGACTGCTGGTGTACTTGTTCTTTCTGTAACTTGTATGTACTTCCATTTTGTACCATGTGTGTATATGGTAAGCATAATAACATACCATAGAGCATAATTCTAAATGCGCATATCCTGATGTGATCGTACGCATGTGCGTTGATGCCCTGATCGACTGCAAGTCACTGTTCTGATCTGTCTTCTACACTTAGTCAATTTTCACTTCATAGTTTACTGTCAAAACTTCATATGAATTTTTTGCCATAATGAAAACACAAAATAATCCATATACTCCCTAGGATTCAACTTTCCAACAATCTCCCCCTTTTTCATTAATGGCAACAAAGGAATGTGGCCAAGTTACTCAAAACTGACTAACACCCAAAAACTATATATTCTTATCTTTTTAACATATACACTACTCCTCATATATACTTTATTCATTATATACATTACTCCCCCTTTGACATTAATGACAAAGGTGTCAAAAAACTTGTAAGTTTCTAGATACTCACTGCATATATACATCTGGATATACAATATAAAGATTCTTCATCTCTTGCTGCCAGAATGCCTTCATTACATCGACTGTCTAGAGATGGGCGCATAGAGCATATGTGAGCTTCTCCATTTTTATCAAATCCATGAAAGGACCTTGATCATACGTGACAATAGTGACATCAATCTATTTGATGTTCTCATCTAGAACTACTAAGGAGGGTGCAAGTGCATTTCTCAACTCAGTCTGCCTGATCCTTATCTTATTGATCTCCATTTTAGCTTTTTCTATCTTGTCCAATTGACCTTGATAGATACTATTGCAGATGCTCATGTCTACATGGATGTTTCAACTAATTTTCTAACACTGTCAACCAAGATATTTGCCTCCTCTATCTTTTTGATGTGTTCAGAGGTGAGTTTGCATCTGTCCATGCAGTTTGCTATAACCTTCCTTCCTTTTGCTGCCAATTCTTTCAACATAGACTGACCAATCTTTAATGAGTTTAGATCTAAGGTAAAGTTCTTTACTAGTTCATTTAATCTTTCCTTTTTATACTCATCTTCTGCAATTCTCATGGTTGAGTCTACTAAGCTTTTAAAATGTTCTTTGAAGCTTGTTAGGATGTTGTCTACATCATCAACTGATTGAATTTTTGCTACTTTCTTGTCTGCAGGCACTAGGTCATTCAAAATCTTTAATGATTCCAAGAAGAGATGGTTTCTCATAACCTATTTCTCTTTGGCTTTTTCCATGGCTATCACATTGACCTTTATTAAATCTTCTTCTCCCCATGCATCCATAGTTGTTGATTGAGGAGTTAAACTTGACAACAATGAGTTTGATGGTTGAATGGATTGTGTGAATATGGTATTCTGACTAGTATCCATGCATTCACTTTTTAATAGGATTTCCATAGCTGGTATCTCATTAGTTTGATTGTCTTGTTCTTAATTCAAATATGTTGAATCATTAGGGGGGACTTCATCCTGTTGTAAAGATGTGTCGCCAGTGCATACCTCCTTTGTTTCTTCAGTGCTTACAAATGCTTTATCAACTTTGTCCATATCATTATTAGAATTTGTCATGGATATCTTGATATTATCAATCACTATAGTATCCCCTGAATCGTTTGTTGTATCAAAATTTATTGAAACTGAGGGCGCTGACACCTGTGGACCTGTCTTAGGTGCATTCTGAATTACTAGTTTGGCAACCTATTTAGGAGGAACTAGAGTTGCCTTAGCTATAGATGCCATTGATGGATACATATGTCTATCTAGAAATACCTACTCAAATTATTTATGAGTCTCTTCACCAACCAGATCATACTCCTTGTTCATGATATGGACAATTCTTATTTTGGTTCTTAGGTTTGGCTTTACTAAATCCAACAGAATGACTTTCTCATCATGCGAGCATACCGAGAGAAGACTATCCAATTTTTCTTCTCTTATCCTCATATCCTCTTTAATTGCTTGCCTCTTTAACATATCAATTATGTTCCATACCTTGTTTGGTATGACAGTTTTGAGTTCCAATACTATCCTTTTGAACTTAATCATGTGAGAGATGATCATACAATGAATCTCTGATTTGTCTATCTCTTGATATTTGTCATATACATTCTTGAGAGATTCTAGTCTTCCTTCATTAAAAATTGTGTTCCTTAAGACATTAAGACTAGGTCTAAAACCTACCTCAGGAGGAGCTTGTGTGTTCTTTACCTTGCTCCTTGTAGTTCTTGAGGATGGATGACTAGTGGGCACTTTCTTCCTTCCTCTAGACTTCTTGCTAGGTACTGATGGTGGAGATTCTTCCAGATCAATGGTGGTTGATGGCATAGATGTATCTTCATTTGATTTCTTCTTCTTATTCTTAGGCATATCATCAGTCTTTTCCATTTTTACTTTTGTGGGAGTCTTCTCAAGTTCCTTGGCTATCTTAGTTTCTCTATCTCTCTCAAGATCTTCTTGTGTAACACCATGAACTTTTAGGATATTTGAGGTAATCCTTGATGCCTTCCTTTTGTTTTCAACACTGTATAAGATAAAATCAACTTTATTTGTCTTTTCTCTGTAAGTACCCCATCTAGGTTCATTGGGATCCTTGGGCGCAGATAAGAGGATTTGTGTATAACCTTCTAAAATATGTTCTTCAACTTCATAACCAAGAGGGTTAATCCATTGTGTTCTAGGCTCAACTTCCTCCATGCAAGTATAGTCAGTCTCCACCATGAAGCATATGGTGTCTTTGTACTTCTCAACTAGTTTCTCAAGTATCCTTAACCTCTTCTACATCTTGATCCTGAAAGTTTTGATCTCCATGTCCATAGAATCCTTTGCACTGCTCTCTGATGTAGATTTTAGTGATATCTAAGACATAGTGGGCTTGCTCCTATCTAGGTAAAGATTTGCAACTTTACCAACAATGTGGAAGTACAAATAGATGATCAAAGAGCCAAACCTGAATATCTTTCTCTTGTCATGCTTAATGGCTTTGATATTCTCTATCAGTTGTGCGCACAATAATTCACACAGATTATACTGAGTGTTATCTCTCACTATCCTTATTGCTGCCAGAACTGTTGCTGCGGACACACTATTCAGTCTGATTGCTTGCTTAAACTTGTATCCAAGTATCATAGTGAGTAGTTTGATGTCTTTCTCCTTAATGGGATCAATAGTCATGCCATGCCTATTACTTCTAGATAAGAAAACTTGTTCAACCTGCTTCTTGACATCCTTGCTAGTAGGAAGAGTTGGTCCAGTCTTGGGAAGTCTAGCCATCTCATGAATTAGATCTACAGTGATGTGGACAAGAACCTCACCTATCTAGTATAGATCATCATGTATCCTTCTTAGTAATATCTTCACCCATTCTGGCTCATAGAACTCATGCACATTAGAATACTCAAAGATAGGGTTATTAGTGAGATGCACGTATTCATCCTTGAATGTATAGTCTGGTTTCATCATAGAA
Source organism: Thuja plicata (assembly GCA_018584345.1). Lineage (NCBI taxonomy): Eukaryota > Viridiplantae > Streptophyta > Pinopsida > Cupressales > Cupressaceae > Thuja > Thuja plicata. The sequence goes on along the minus strand of MU228316.1, from coordinate 3,624,973 downwards.
CCCATGAGAGATGCAATGTTGTTGTCTCCAACTATTTCCTTCTTGCAATAAACATATGCATGGATGTCTTCTACATGTACGACTCCAAGCAGAGTCCTAGAGAATGCTCCTTCGACATCATCCAGTATGGACTTGAATGGATGCTTCTTAAAGACAAATCTCTTCCTTTCAACAATGTCAAATATAACAAGGGTTGCCATACTTACTTGTGACTTGGTTAAGTAGGGTTTCACGATGATTCTGAAATTATGTGACTCCTAGGGTTCTGTTCCAATCGTAATCCATTCACAAACCAACTAATCCTTCAAGCTGTAGTGCTTTGATGCTCGATGCTTATCTGCTTTCTGAATGCTTCAATCTCAAATGAAAAGTGAGGCTTTTTAAGATCCTTTTTCCAATTTATATAAAGATTAATTATATTTAATGCTCGTTGACATAAAGTGGTTTACAGAGAGAATTTCAAACTTTGTTCTAAATGAAGTAAAGGAAATGCATGAATGCATACAACCTTAATTCGTGATCACATACATGAATCCATAGGCACATACTTAGAGGTGAGTATACCAGCCACACAGGGGTTTAGAGCTAGAATAGCTCCCCCTAAGAGCATGAGGGTCAACTATCCAAAAGTAGAAGGTGCATCCACTGAGGATGCATCTACTACCTTGTTCTCTTCATTATCCTTCTTTACTTCGATCCACAAACTTAACTTCTCTTGATTCTTCAAACAAAGACTTCTTAGGATTCTCTTGTCCTTTTGTTCTTGATCTGCAAGACCTTGAGATGTGTCCATCCTTTCTACATGAGTGACAAATGATAGGAGGTATGATGTTTTTATTCATCATGATGCATTGCTTGGTTGAGTGTCCATTGTAATTACATATCTGACATGTAATGTTCTGCAAGTTTCTTTGAGGTTGATTTCTCTCATTTGTTCTGAAATGAATAGCCCTATGACCAAACTTATTGTAGGAGTAACAGTAACCATTGAAGGGTCTTACATTCTTACAATCTCTTGCCAAGTGTCCATTCTTGTTACAGGCATAGAAAGTATGGTTAACTACCTTGTGCTTATCTTTTGGTGGTTCTACTTTGGTCCCTTCATGATTCTCAATTTTATTTTCTTCTGAATATTCTATTTGAGCTTTCTTTCTTTCTTGTAATGAGTTGATCTCAATTTGATCTAGACTATATCCCATACCAGTGGTATCACCTTTTAGTTTTTGTGCATAAAGATGTGATTGAATTAGATCATAACTTGTGTGTAGTTTATCAATCTTGTCTTTTGCTCCTGATAATTTAGATTCAATCTTATTCTTGATATTTTCCAATTCCAAGATTTTAATATTGGCTTGAATGAGTTCTTCGTCTAACTATTTATTTTCTTTTTTCTTCTCTTCAATAGTTGTTAGGCTATCAGTTAGTTGATCATTCAATTATTCTATCTTATATTTTAGATACATGTTCTTTTCATTCAGCTTCTTGACCATTTCTCTAAAATCATTTGTAGAGCAAACTTTCAGATCTTTCCTTAGTTTCTTGATAAGCATTTGAGAGCCATCAACCTTTAGTTTTAGTTCTTCATTTTCTTTCTCAGATCTGTCTAGATCTTCAAGGGCTGCTTCAAGATTATTTTTCATATGTTTTACTTCTATTGAATCCATGATCTCCTCAAGTGGTTAAAATTTTTCTTTCAGAGGACCAGAGCTCTAATACCAATTGTTGGAAACATTGAGAGGGGGGCTGAATCAGTGTTTAGCTATTTATTCAATTTCAGCAACTTTAAACATAAAACAACTATATATCACTTGAATATTAACATAAGATCACATAACACATAATATTATTATGGGGAAACCTTGATTAGAGGAAAACCCTGGTGGGAATTAGTACCCACTAATATTGCACTAGTATAATGAACCTGTTAAAGTTCCTTTGCCCTGTTAGGAACAGTCTTTACAATGCAAGTACAATGACCTGGTTAAGGGTCTGACCCTGTTAGGATTCTTTTACAAACAACCTTTTTAGGGGTGAGGACTCACTATCCAAGAGCTCACTACTCAATGAGAAAGAAGGCTACAACCTCCTGAGAATAGATATGCACTATATCCAAAAGTGAACTGATGTATGTGACACAAATGTCTGATCAGTTCCAGTTATGCACTTATGCTCTTATCTTCTTTAAGGGCTTTATCTCATGTTGATATCTTCATATTTCTCTGCTATATATCTTCTCTAACTATTTCTTTGACACTTCAAATATATTTTTACATTGCATATATATATATATATATGCCTGAATAGACGCGACTATAAACAAGACCTTAGTCAGCCCAAAGACAACATTCACAATGCTTCCAAACAAAATGGCTTAAGCATGTTTACAAAAAATTTTAATACATGATTACAAACTTATTACAATAGGCACTTAGCCTTTACATAACAAAATATTACGCGCTAATAAAAATAATGAAGTCAGCTTCATACTCTGTATTCTGGACTGTTGGTGTACTTGTTCTTTCTGTAACTTGTCTGTACTTCCATTCAATACCATGCGTGTATAGGATAAGAATAATAACATACCATAGAGCTTAATTATGAATGTGAATATCCTGATGTGATCGTACACACGTGCACTAATGCCCTGATCGACTGCAAGTCACTGTTATGTTCTGTCTTCTATACTTAGTTAATTTTCACTTCATAGTTTACTGTCAAAACTTCATATGACTTTGTTGCCATAATGACAACAAAAAATAAGCCATATACTCCCTAGGAGTCAACTTGCCAACAAGTTTGGTGGTGAATATCCACATAAGTCAAACACAAGACAACTAGGAAAGTCAATTTAAGGGCATTGTGTAATTACAAATCACCAGTTGTCACTTGTGGCTAGACATTACAAAGAACCCTAGAAAAATCCCACAGCTTGGAAATGATCACAAATAACAAGGACATTATGTTAAGAAATCCCTAAAACCACACTTAGCATTTAAGAAATCCCTACAACCATAACTTCCATTATCAAATCACCTTCATTGTCATCAATCCATCATTAGGAAAAACATCTAATCAGCAAAACATTATATTTATTAAGGCATTATTAACCTTTGGCAGCAGATCACAATTCATACACCAATTAGGTCTCTAGGCTCATTAGGCCTTACCATTTCTTAGAACTTACTAAAATTACTAAAATTGTAGACTCTTAAATTTTTAGACACTTCAAATTGTAGACCCTTAAATTTGTAGACACTTTAAATTGTAGACCCTTAAATTTCTAGACGCTTAAAATTGTAGACTCTACTTGGTGGAGTGAGCCCTTTATCCCATCTTGAAGTAGGCTCATCATCAACAATTGGAGTATTTCAAGAATTAGAGAATTAAAGACATTTACCAACAAGAATTGGAGGTAGATCCTTCATCTAGAGCATGAGAAGTAGCTTCAAATCCATGTGATTGATTTTGAAAAATATTATTATGCATATTTTTTTAGTTTATAATTTACATAAACATTATCATGACAATTGATAGTAAGCTAAGCTATTAATCATGGTTTTGTTTTTGTTACTAGATCTTTGATTTCTTATGATGGACTTCAAATAATTTGAGATATGGTTGTTGATATTTGAAAATTTTCTCTTGGTTGCTTATGCTTAGACTGAGAAACAGGGAACATGGCGAAATTAGGTGATGACTAAACCCTGCTATTTCATCTCTCTTTTTTGTAATTACAAATATTTATACTTAATAATAAAATTCCCTTGGTTGTGGCCCCCTATTTATAAAAATAAAATCAATGGAAAAAATATCTCCTAAGACATTGGGAGAAAAAATAGTAGGTCCTCTTATTTCTTAGGATACAATTCTAATTTATCTTGTAGAAAAAATTTCCTTGTCCCTTGAGATTTCCTACTTTATAAAAATACATCTTGAAGCTCAATCCATAGGACTATTCCTTGGACACTCTTTAAAAACCTCAATCCATCAGACTATTCCTTGGAAACTATTAGTCCCTAATCCTTGTTCAGGCAGGCAACTTATTATTATCCTTTCCACAACTCAACAACATTAGTTCTGATCATCTTAACCCTAACCTCTACCTTTTGGAAAATTTAAATTAATCATGAATATCACACCAAACTGATCATGGCTTCCAATCCTAACTTATTTTCTGTCAAATAGCCCTAGCTTCATACTTCATCTTAACATTGTTGTGGGGGAGGATTGAATCATACTAGGTCTACACGTCAACAACCACCAGAAGATAGTTGTATACTTTTTCATATATGAAATGAATGGTTATTCTCAATTTCAATCAATAAATATCTAAAGAACTACTCAACGCTATAGGAGTTGGTAATTGTTAAATGATTCCAAATATTGCCACATATAATTAGAGAGTCCCAAAATTATATTGATAGTGACAATTCATCGATGACGCATCAGAAAAAATAAACCAAAAAGGAGGCAGCATCAAAAATAAGACATATATCATCCAATCAACAATTGGGGGGAGTTTAGGACACACATTGAATCAACACTTCCATAGATAGTCAACCTCAGTAACATGCGGTGAGAATTTTATTAGGAAAAGTTAACCATCAAATGAGACAAACTCAACAACTAGTCAGTCACAGTCCGATCAATAATTCTGAGATATTCAGTGACTATATTGTCAAACAAAAAATATACAACCCTTAGAAATTCATGAAAGGGAAAATTTACAAAATGCAACCCTTAGAAATTCATGAAAGGGAAAATATACTGATGTCTTTTGGACAAAGGAATTATATGGAAAAGCAAGGTAAAAATTAGTATGATACCGGTGGAATGGGATGGACAAGTTGCAAATTTGGGAAGGATAGGACAGTGAGTCTAATTCCTACCAGCCTGTGAGTTTTATGAGTTTCAGAAATTCATATTGGCTTTAATTTATTATTTCAAGAAATAAGGTTATAAATTTTGTGAGTAATTTTTGTCCTCCTTCTGCTGAGGATATATATTCAAAGGTCGAAGGGCACGACAATACTTATAATGAATATAATATATCAAAAATCATAACCACAAGCGATTATTATTATTAACTAGTCATTCTAAAGATTTGGTGTCTATGAAGTCTGTGGTGAGAAATGTTGGAGACTATTTCATAAAATACAATATTTCTGTTTAAAATGATGTTGGAACTCTTTTTTCTTTGTCATTGTATTGTTGTTGTTATTAGTAAGTTGGATATTTTTTGTGACAAATGTAAACTTTCTGATATCCTTCTAATGCATATGATGTGCTCCAACTTACAATTAGGGAAAAATACATTATGTTTCAGCTAACAAAAGAGGGTCTAGCTTAAAGAGTCCATGCGGAGACAATGGCTTCTTTGACGCTTGCAAAATGCTTAAAGACAATTCCAGTCTGCCTTCATAGGCTCCTGATTAGCACCATGACTTTTGAAAATAGTAGTTGGTCATTAAATATTATAATGTTCTACTCACATGTATTTCTTTCCATATTTCTAATTTTTTATTGATATTTCAAAGGATATTCCATGAAACATTCACTTCCAACTAAAAATCAGTAGAATTTTCAGCCCACCATGATTTACATTATTGTCTCACTTTACTTTTTTAATTTACTATTAAACCTTACGACACTGTCATTTCATATCTATGTCAAAGAAATATTTAGGGACTACTTACTTGCATAAATTTATGGGTGATAGCCAGTTTCTTCTTGATTTTTAGTTGTTCATATTTGTTCCACTTAAGGAATTCTTTTTTTTTATTTTGTTATATATTCTGACAGTTTATACAATTAGTTATTGATCCTCAAAAATTACATGCATTTTCTACATAATCTTTGTACTTGTAATTTATTGGAGATTATAATCTAACAACCTCAACAAATACAGTCAATTGTTCATCCTCAATATGTACATTAATATCTGACAGATGCTTCTATCAACTTTAAATCCTTCATTCAACAGTCATATCTAAACAAGCATTGAAAGCATTGGTCTTTATTGGATTTGAATGAATTTTTAATGTACTCTTCAGCTAATGTAAAATCTACAGTCTCCCCAATATTGTGGTTAGTTCAAAAAATAATATTTTATAATACTCCCTCTCCTTTGTTGATAGTATGCTTTTTATATCTTGAATTATTGATGGTATGCTTTTTATATCATGAATGGTTCTGTGTTTTGTATTTACTCTTTTCTAAGTGCAGCTTAGCAAAGCTCTTACATGTAAAGAAGAAAAAGGATGTAATGATGCTTGAATGAGTAGAAGCTCAGAAAATTTGTAGTAAGTAGTAAGTTGTAATTTTACGAGTCTGAAAGCAATGATGTTTAATCAAATGAGGAGAAGATCAAATGTGATGTTTTTGATGTTTAATATAATCTATTTTTTTCTTCTTCCCCTTATCCATCATGTGGTATCAGAGCAGAGAGATTAGGGAAAAAGATGCAGAAGAGAAGAGATCATTGATTGAAGATAGGGCTATCGTTGGATGATACAAAGGCTGATAAAGAATCCCATGAAAGAGATTGAAAAAGAGGGAGGGAGTGTTGTAGTATGAATATTAGGCTAGCCATTGAAAGGAAGAGCTTGTTGTAATGGGTCAAGTTGTAGTTAACAACGAAGCCATCTGTGGAAAATGCAAAGGATAAAGTGCAGACATAAACAAAAGTGATGGTGATTGAAAAAAAGAAAGGGATGCTAGGAGAATGGTTTTGCAACCTTGTATGAATTCAGCTTAGTTTTGAGTATATTCTAATATTTGGATAAGTGAAATGATAAAACTCATAGGCTGGTATGGAGGAGTCAAATTTGAGGCTTTTGGGGTTCCAACAAGTGTGAGTCTAATTCCTTTGGGATTTATTCATTGGAGGACATAATAAAACACTGTTGAGGATTTGGGGTCATAAGAGAAACAGAATTATACAGTTGCTTTATTAATTGGAGTCATTTTGTGCACTTTTGAAGCCACGGTGGGTAGACAACAATATAAGGTCCAAAGAAACCTAATGAATGCTTTTGATATGTTGAAAAAAGCGATAGAGGGTATATGAAACAATTGTTTTTTCCTTTGATTCTTTGGAGAAGTTAGGAGTTATAAATTGTTTTCAGTCATTGCAGGGATACAAGGCTAGACACCATGACTTCTTCCATCCTCTTTAACTCTATATCTTCTTGGAAACTATGCCCTATTTTCTTGTAAGAAAGAAATGTGATAATGAGATTGCTCTTTCATCTATACTATAATACATAAGGTAACTTTATAAGGGATGAAACAACTTAGGTTACTTGCACAATAACTAATAAGATATTAACAGTAATAATAACTAAATTTGACTTCACAATGCTCAAAAAATAAATTTGAGTTCATAAGGCTTGGAAAAGAATACAATGATCATCCAGTTCCATATTATTATTTAATGACAAAAGTTTCTACGGGAATATAATTTGTTTATCTTTTCTATTAATATTAGGTTCAATAATTATTTTCCTCATTCAAAAAGTTAGTATTCATAAGGCCCAAAGAAGAAAACAATGATCCTTACATTATATTAGGTTCAACAATAATGATTTCCATGTACACTCAGATGAAACATTTATGGTAATCATAATTGAATTTGAATTGACAAGACTCAAAACTCAAAAATTAATCCATAACTTTCAGACTCTTGAGTTCAAGCCTAGATGCTGAGGAAGTCACTAATGGTGGATGCACACCAGTTCTTAGGGACAATCTTGTTACCAAGGGATTACATCAAATTTAAATTAAGAAACAACTTCCTCTTGGATCGTAAAAAAAATAAAAATCTTAATCATCTCACATCTGACTATGCAGCACAAGGTTTATGTGATTATGTGATTAAGTTATTATTATAAAGAGAAAAAAGTGAAGCATGTTATAATTATGTATGAAAGGAAAAATGACCATTTAATAGACAAAGCATTCATAAAAAAAAAGAATACTATTTCTTAAAAGGATCACCGTTTATCCTTTAAGAACCAATGCTCTTGTATATCCCATCGAAACAATATATGTAATAATGAAACCTTCTATATAACCATATGGTGAGTAACAGGGTATCAACAGTAAACACAAGATAATGCATACACAAAAGATAGCTCAAACCATCATTTTGTAGAAATAGAGTAATGAATGATAAGATGACTATTATAAGACAATAAGTACCATGTTCATTGCAAATTTCAAAATCCTTTCACTGTCAAAGCATGGAAAACATAAAATATTCATTGTTTCAATACAAAAAATTGTAATAATAAGTAAGGAACGATGAAATCTTATGGGGTTGAAAAGACATCATTTTTATTTATGAAACCCTCATCCCTAGTAATATAATAAAATTACATCTTGCAAGGGGAAAACATCTTCAAGAAATTGAGAAGGGTTTTTAATTTTCTTCCTTTTGCAAATACCCAGACCATAACAATGAGTACATCAGAAGCCATGACTGGCATATACAGGATTAGAAAGAAAATCAAATGAATTCAAAGAAATATTGCAATATATAGAGCAAGCTGTCTTTTCTTAATTTCCATCTCATCTGTTATAGCCCTTTTGAAATCAGTATTTTTTCTTCTTATTTATGACCGATCCTCTGACAATAAATCCTCATCTAAAAACTATGTTTGCAACTTATGAAACAATAAAATATTTATGAGGATCAATGAAATGTTGATAAAGACAAATCCTACTAATAGTATAAAAGTGGGTAATATTTTGTAGTAAACACCAACCTGTGTCCCAAATTGTTAGCTTAATTCTTTTCCCTCCTACAGTCAGAAACTTCAACTTGAAATCAACACCTGCATTCAAGCCATTATCCATAAATTATGGGGGATAATATTTAGAGCACAATCACAATAAGGTAAAGCTTTCAAAATTTAAACTGAAAGAAAAAGTAAGACGCCAAAGGATTTAGAACCAACTATTTGTGACTATATAAGTTCTCTTTTTGAGTTCAACAAAGGCAAAGTTAGATAGTTGTATCCAACTTGGGGTTAAAAAACAATACCCAACAAGAAACTTAGCCTTATTCATTACATATTTATTGTATTTCTCCTTTCTAGGTGTAATTAAAGTTTTCTCCATATAAACCTATAACTACTAAATAATTGATTACTGAAATCTTAAAAATCCTTGATTTAAAATGCACAAACACCTTACGGTAAATACTTAACTAATAGCTCATTATATTCTAGAAAGTTTACCTAATATAAAAACTTGAAATTAACTAATAACTCATTTTTTTCTACATAATTTCCTAACTATAAATATTTTAACTAATAACTTGTACTTTTCATTACAATATATCATAAATTTTATAATGACACAAAGATCCTCCAAGCCATTTTACTGTGAAAGTGTTACAGATCCATTGCTTTTGCATCTTGTTAGGATGCAAAGCATATTGTGGGAAACAACTTGCAGATTCAAATGAGTCAACTTGGTGATGCCAAAGTATTTTAAAGACTCTCTTCAAGTGGAAAATAAATGAATGTTATAGGAAGATTTGATATGTTACATATAAAACTAGGCTGAAAGGAAACTAGAATAATATGACACCTTTTTCCTTTATATAGCTTATTATTATAAAATATTTGTTGTACATATCCTATCACATTCTTCTCTTGCACAAGTTATTTAATTGCAAGTGATTTTAAAACATAACATTCTGCATTGAATATAATTACAGGACCATCTATTAAATTGAGACTCTAGAACATTATTTTGGATTGCTATTGTGAGCTTTTTCTGAACTTTGCAGCCTGCAATTACTAGGCACTATATCTAGTTTTGTTCTGCGTGATGATTTGGATCATGGAATATTGTGATTCTAGGATACATCCATCCAAATGCAGTGGAAAGGTGTAAATGTTGACTATGTAGCCTTTGGCCTCCTAACTTGTGCCAAAATGGGAGTGTAAAAGCGTGGTACAGACATCCACCATGGGTAGGAATTTTGTAACATGTTGTAGTTCTAACAACCCTAGTATAAATGTATACAAAATGTATATGCATTGACAGGGCATGTGAATTGTTTGACAAATTTCCCTGCTTGCGGGATATAAAGAATCTGGAAGTGTAATGCCCCGCCAGGGAACCCAAGAGAGATTAACCTAAATATGATACCATGTTTGCTGAATATTTTTTTTTTTAAGTTTACATTAAGAGACATACATTAATGCAGAATCAAATCCCATTTATACACATGTCATACACTCACATAGATTACATGACTCAAGGCTTCCATAACATTCAATTACATCTGGTATCAAAGCCCTAGTTTCTACACTAGGAACTCTGGGAATTGTACACTCATTAGGTTGTGTCTAGCTTGAACTTGAAACTAAAACATAGACATACGACACTTTTGTTTTCAAATTATTTCTTTATGGTTATTTTCATTCTTTAGTTTATGATTCAAACTATGTGGTGAGTTTTGTATCTATCTCTGTTTGTTTCAGGTATCATGCCTGAAACAAGAGCCGCTAGAGGCTGTGGCAGAGGTGGGTCTAGTGCTCGTGGGAGAGGTAGGCATCCTAGTCCCTCCATGAGTGTTAGGTAGGAGGTGAGTCAGTAGAAAGATAGAGGTGATCAGAGGGGAGAGAGTCAGCATGAGTCTGGGGAAATGGATACTAGATAGATACTTCAAGCTATCCTGAATCGTCTTCTTGAGAGATCCAAAGTGGAGTAGGATGCATCTCATCACTCCCATCATGAGGAGAGACAAAGGGAGAGATCTAGCAGCCCTCGTAGGAGGACTATTATAGTAGACCCAGAGGTGGTTGCAGCGAACCACATGAGGGACCTAAAAAGAGGAAATCCTATTCCTTTTGATGGACAAGGATCTGGTTTCGAGGCAGAGACATGCCTCATAGCCTTAGATAGGGTCTTCACAATGCACCCCTTTATTAGCAATACTAAAGCAAAATATGTCATGATGCAGTTGTCACATTTTGCGGCTATTTGGTGGAAGATCGAGGAGGATAAGCTAGGTCTTCATATGGACACTGTTACCTGGGAACTCTTTCTTGAGAACTTTAGAGAGAGGTTCCTTTCTGATCAGTGGAGATAGCAGAGGGCCGATGAGTTTCATAATTTGAGAGAGCTGACATTGAAAGTAGAGAAGTACGAGCATCATTTCTATGAGCTCAAATAGTACGCTGGATATAGCCAGGACTCTGCACTGATGGTACAACACTTTATGTGAGGGATTAGTGCTCGCATCATGGGGGACATAAAGCTCTTTGAGCCTATGAACCTAAAAGCTGTGGTTATTAAATCTACTTTAGTAGAGGCTAACTTGGCACTAGGCCATAAAGGTCGACAGGGTAGCCAAAATAGTGGGACTTATGGAGCAGGCTATAGAGGTAACCAGTCGCAGGGTGCTGGGAACTTCAAGAAGTCGTCTAGTTATTACAGAGGTAACCAGAACTAGAGTTAGAACCAGCAATAGCAGAAGAAGGCTGCACCTCCTACCAAGAGTGGTAAGAGCATCAGGAGTGGACAGTGCTATAGGTGTAATCAGTCCAACCATCTAGAGCAGAGTGCACAACCTAGTATGAGCAGAGGGAGTGTCCAGCAATCGAGTGCACCCTCCAATGGGAGAGGCAATTTCAAAGGGATAGGATTTTTCACCTGTGGTCAGTTTGGCCACATTGCAGTGAATTGTCCACAAAGGGCACCATAATACTCTATATAGAGGATAGCAGCCTCAGATCCTATAGTAGGAGGGGGATCACACAGCCTTGGATCACAAATAGACAAAGTGTCAGTGGACAGTTATTGAGACTTCAGGTAGTATTTGGGGTACCTCTATTTCTATATTGTTTGATTCAGGAGTGACTGATTCTTTTATATCACCTTTCCTTGTTGAGCATTGTGGGATAGTGGCTGCAAAGAAAGTTTTAGGTTGGCAAGTGGAACTAGCCTCAGGGGCTAAGCCAGCTATAGATTCCTTGGTTCATAATTGTGAACTGAACCTAGGGAAGTTCATTACCTCAGTTGACCTTTGTGTGATTCCTTTGGGATCATATGGGATTGTCTTAGAATTGGATTGGTTGGGAGCTCATGGAGATAATATTTATTATAGATGGAAGATTATCCTTTACAAGGATGATGATGGTAAAGATTGTCAGATTGTGGGGATTCCTTGACACATATCCCTTCGCATGATATCTGCTATGCAACTGAAGCAATGTATATAGAAGGGTTGTCAGATGTTTGTAGTATCTATGTATGAGATCGATGGTATGGAGAGAAAATTCAAGACACTGGATCATCCTATACTACAAGAGTTCATTGATGTATTCCCTAGTGAGATCCTAGGTATGCCACTGAAGCGTGACATAAACTTCCGCATAGAGCTTGTGCCTGGAGCAGAGCCTATATCTATAGCTCCATATCAGATGACCACTCATGAGTTGAGTGAGTTGAAAATTCAATTAGAGGAGCTGTTAGAAAATGGGAGCATCCTCCCTAGTGTTTCTTCTTGGGGAGCACCTGTCCTCTTCGTCAAAAAGAAGGATGGATCATTACGCTTGTGTATCGAATATAGACAGTTGAACAAGGTAACAATCAAAAACAGGTATCCATTGCCATGCATAGATGAACTATTTGATCAGATCAAGGGAGCCAAGGTGTTCTCTAAAATTGATCTTAAATTAGGATACCACATGTTGTAGATTGAGGATGCATATATCTATAAGACAGCATTTTGTACACGCTATGGACACTACGAGTTTACTGTGGTTCCTTTTGGGTTGATGAATGCTCCATCGGTATTCATGTGCTTGATGAATGGAGTATTTCAAGAGTACCTTGATCTCTTTATGCTAATCTTCTTGGATGATATACTAATTTATTCTAGATCCATGGAGGAGCATGAAGAGCATCTTCAGCAGGTTTTGCAGTGCCTTAGGAAAAATTAGATTTATGCCAATCCAGCTAAGTGTGATTTCTTCCAATCAGAGGTATAGTATCTTGGTCATGTTATCTCTGGAGAAGGTATCTCAGTAGATCCTTCAAAGATTCAGGCTATTTTGGAGTGGCTAGCACCCACTAATGTGTCTGAGGTATGTAGCTTCATGGGTCTTGTGGGATACTACCACAGGTTTGTGAAGAACTTATCTAGGGTGGCACACCCTATTACTTCTCTTCAGGGGAAAGGGAAGAAGTTTTTTTGGATAGAGAAGTGTAAGGAGGCTTTTCAAAGCCTTAAGGGGTGTTTGACTAGCGCACCTATCCTATCTATACCTGATCTAGTGGGAGATTTTGTAGTGTGTGTTGATGCATCATTGGAGTGGATTAGAGCAGTCCTCATGCAGGATGGGTGAGTGATTGCCGATGAGTCTCACAAACTCAAGGATACTGAGCTTAATTACCCTACTCATGATCTAGAGTTAGTTGCGGTTGTCCATGCATTGGTACAGTGGAGACACTTCCTTTTGGGACATTGGTTTGAGCTTCATAGCAATCACTATAGCCTTCAGTACATATTTACCCAGCCTAATCTGAATACTAGATAGAGAAAGTGGATGGAGTTCCTTTGCGAATATGACTTTGAGATAAAGTATATTCAGGGAAAGGAAAATTTAGTTGCAGATGCATTGAGTCACAAGCGACGGGAAATTCTAGCATTGACTCTTAGTGTGGACTTGAGGAGTAGGATTCTCCAGTCACTTCCTAGAGATACCTTGTATCAGGAGGTGAAGGTAGAGATAGAGTCAGGGAGACCATTGGAGGGCAGATTCTCTGGTTATGTTTTGGAGTCAGATGGTTTATTGTGTCATATGAGCCAGATCTGTGTACCACCATTAGATGATTTGCGTACATTAGTGTTATCTGAGGCTATTCATGCACCCTATTCAGCACATTCATGTGTCAAGAAGATGCACGCAAATCTTTGAAAACACTACCATTGGGCTAGTATGAAGAGGGATATTACAGACTTTGTGGATAGATGCTTAGAGTGTCAGAGGGTCAAGGCAAATCATCAGCATCCAGCAGGGCTTCTTCAGCCGAATCTCATTCCATCTTGGAAGTGGGATATTATTTCTATGGATTTTATAGTTGGATTTCCTTTGACTCCTCGTAGACATGATGCTATCATGGTGATGGTCGATCAGTTAACCAAGGTGGCTCATTTCTTGCCTATGAGATCATCATATGTAGCAGCTTCTGTAGCCCAAGTCTTCATGCAGGATATCATGATACTTCATGGCATTCCTCTCTGGATTATATCGGATCGAGATCCTATATTTACCTCAGCTTTTTAGACATCATTACAGCATGATCTTGGTGCTCATCTAAATTTCAATTCAACGTATCATCCTAAGGCTGATGAATAGATAGAGTGGGTGAACCAAGTTCTTGAGGACATGTTGAGGATGTATGTCATGGATAGACAGACTCACTGGGAGGACTACTTGTACCTAGTGGAGTTTGCGTACAATAATGCATATCATAGTTCTATTGGCATGGCACCTTTTCAGGTGTTGTATGGTCGTCCTTGTTGTACACCTTTGAGCTAGAAAATATTGGAGGACCATATTCTTCTTGGTCCTGAGATGCTTCGAGACATGGAGTAGTAGGTAGTGCAGATACATGAGCATTTAGTGACTACATAGGATAGACAAAAGAAGTATGAAGATGCTCACAGGGTGGATAGGAAGTTTGTAGTTGGAGATAGAGTGTTCATGAGAGTGTGCCCATAGAAGAGTCTGATTTGTTATGGAAAGGGTTCAAAGTTGGAACCTCACTTTGTGGGACCATTTGAGATCCTAGAGAGGATAGGACCAGTTTCTTATCGACTTGATTGTCCACCTAGCCTATCACGCATCCATGATGTTTTCATGTTTCAGTTCTTAGGAGATATATTCCTGGCATTATGCATGTACTTGATTGGAATGCATTACAGGTCAAGGACGGGTAGCTATCTTTGGAGCCAATAAGTATTCTGGAGGAGTGGGGTGTGACCCTCAGGGGTTGCACCATAGAGCAGGTAAGGGTCCAATGGAACCCAAATGATGAATCTTCAGCAACTTGGGAGGATGCAGCTAGTTTACGGGATTTATATCCCTACTTGTTTATGGGCTTCTAGGAGTAAGCCTAATCCTAGGGGGGTGGATGTAATACCCACTCATATTTTTCTTTCCGTTTATGTTGATGTATTTTTTTAGGCAGTGGTTTCAGTTGATTGGCCAAATTATTTTAGGCTACATTTCATGTGAGCTATTATTCTTTCATTTGATGGTGATTCATGATTATGATGTTATGGTTTATCATATGTTAGATAGATGATATGATTTTATTATGATGATTATTACATGTTGATTTCAGATTATGATGTACTCACCCCATACTTGCATGTGTATGGTTATTTATATGTTGATGTACTTGTTGATGTGTTGTCATGGTAGAGAACGGAGACATAGTTACTTGCCTTGGTGAGATCCACATGTTTGACTGATCCCTATCATTATTTTTTACATTATATTATATGTACATGCGTGTTCTTTTGATGACAGGATTACAGGTACAGGGCATCACCTTCCATGAATTGGCAGGAGTGAGTGTGCCCACAAATATTCATCTCAACGGTAAAGAGGGGAGGTAACATATAGATCTGAAACCCTAACCTAAGCCTAATCATCCTAATGGTGGATGAGTTTCAGTTTGACTACCCTATCCGGATTCGTCTAGTTGACAGGAATTCAAATACCCCTTCCTTGAGTATGTTTGTTTTGCTTGTGTTTGCCTTCAGGTGATTTATTGGGTTATTGAGTGATTTTCTATGTTTCATGATTTAATGGATTATAGTTGAATTAAACATTTAATTATATCCTATGTTTATTTGAAATAATTAATTAAATTCAAATATTTGAATATTTTGATTTAATTAAGTATTTAATTGAAAATTAAAGTAAATATGCTTTTATGATTAATTAAATGATTAAA
>MU228316.1:3562230-3608930 GCA_018584345.1 Thuja plicata | reverse complement strand
ATAAATATTTAATTTATTTAATTTAATATTTTATTAATTACATGTGCATGAATGTGTTGAAAAAGTATTTTCAAATTCAAAAATCTCAACTAGATAATAGGAGTCAAAGTTGAGTTGTGGCAAAAAAAGATATTTGGGGGTGTGATAATTTGTATCTCCTGGATAACTGATGGTTAATCTTTAGGTATGGGTGGGGAATTTATGTGGTTGTTGTTGTAATTGGCATTATGTGCCATGGCCACTTTTGTATCTATTAGTGTTTACATTATCCAGGTTTGGCCTATTTTATAAGCTCTGGCTCACTGCATTTTGTTTCTTTATAGGCGATGATTGAAGGCATTCTATTTTACATTAGTATACACAAGGAAAAAGATGATCTACACCATCAGTTTAAACTACACCAAAAGATAGGGAACAACACAACCCGATGCCAAGGTTACTCGATACTGCCAAGTACAAAGCATACTGACAAACACTATTCAGTGTTACCTAATGACAAAAAGGTTAAAGAAACCCGACGAGTAACAGCAGTGCAACCTGACGGAATAGAAAGAGAGGAACCTGAAACATGAAGGGAACCTGACGATCAGTTCAACAAAGGGACATCAATAGACTTTCAGTTCAACCCAACGACCAAGAACCGATAGTCAGTTACATCCCGCAAAAAGTGGATCTGACTTTCGACGTCAGATAAATCACTAAAGTTGTATATATAGCTTCTTGATTTGTTTTTAAAACCATTATGTGCGGAGGAAGCAATGTATTTATTATTATTTTAATTATTTTAACTAATTTAAACATGCAAACTAAAGATCAAGTTCAAGTTGTAAACCTTGGATCTAGAGTTAACTTTGTAATGTGTGATTCTAGAATAGGTTAAACACTTGTATAAATAGATGCTCAATCTATTGTGAACATGTTTTTGTTTGATGATGATTTTAGCCACTGAGATCATCTAAGGACCAGACAAGAGATTTCATGTAGAAGGATAGAAACAGATCAATTCAGTTTCAAGAACAAGAACATAGGCTACCGACGAGTAGAGAAAGGTATTAATCAATCACTATAGGTGATATTCTTAGTATGAGAGCTTTAATGGATCTGTGATCAGTAATTGTATATTGCATACAGTCAGGTCAAACATATGTACTCATTCTAACAAGTGTAGTACACTTAAGAAATCCTTTCAAGAAAGGTGGACCTAACAGTCCTATTGTAAATCTCTTAATCGAGTGCACACTTAAATCAATGTTTCTAAAGCTCTTAACAGAGTATATCTTAACCGGTCTCCACTTTAATACTCCTAACAGGGTAGATCATCAAAAGTGATCAATTGGAAGCCTTTACCGACTCCCTTCCATTCTGAAAATAGTGAAGTTTTGTGGGTGCCATCCCCACCGCAATTTTTACTTTCTAACAGGAGTTTTCTGTGATATCATATCTTATGTTATGTGTTTATTACTTTCATGAATGTTTCTATGAATGTTGCAAACAATTAAAGATTATGAATTAATACTACTTGCATAAGAAAGAACAACAGTAATGGTCGGTAATATAGTAAAGAATGATTACTAATGATGAATGGTGAAAAGAGTTAAAAAATTTAGAGGTACTGATTCACCCCTCCCCTCTCAGTACTAATTCTCATTAATCCCAACAATTGGTATCAGAGCTAAGTCTCTTCTTGGAAAATCTTAAAGGCTTAAGAGAAATGATCATACAATGGAGAAGTACAAACTTGATAAGAATATTGAGAACAAAAATCTTGAGATACAGATGTTCTATGAATAGTATAAAGAAGCGAGAATCAAGATGAGAGAGTTGTTGGATGAGAGAAAAGGTATGGCAACTCGAAGCAATGAAAAAGACTATCAAGAAGAAGAGATTCCAGATTTCTTTGAATCTTCAGGAGAAAATACAAGTAATGCATCAAATACATTAGAAGAGAACATCACAAATCTAAAGGAGATCAATCAACATCTTACAGAACAAATAAAGGTGTTGCAAATTGGTCAAGAGAGCCAGATGGTAAGAATGATTGATGTGATGAGTTATGCTAGACAAGCTAAAACAGAAAGAACACTAGCTATTGATGACAGAAGGAAGATTATAGAGAATCTATAGGAAAAGGAGTTATAAATTCAAAGACATGTTGAGAATCACCATGAGATCACAAATCAGATTATTCTAATGAGCCAAGAAGCAAACATAATTAATATAGATCTCATTGAAAGAGAAAAGGCTATCGGTGAACTAAGAGAAGAGAATGAAAAACTAAAGAATGAGGTTAGAATTCAGCAACAACATAATGAAGTTATCAGAAAGGTTGAAGAGAGAAATAAAAGAATGGATGATTTTCTTGAAGGACAATGAAGATTCAACAACAACAACGGTTTAGGCTTTACCAAAAATGGAGAATCATCAAATCAAGCCAATCCAAAATATGTCTATGAAAATCCAAGACCAAGAGAGCTGACATGCAAGCACTATGGAAAGAAAGGCCGCACATCAAATGTATGATGAGGTAAAATGAGAGGTATTCCTAAATCTACATCTTCATTCATAGGATTCTATTATAAATCTAATAAGAAAGGACATAAAGCATATGAATGTAAGTCTAAGATGGAATAACCAAAGAAGGAAGCCTACATGGACAAATATTGCCCTATATGCAAGATGAATGGGCACACAAGTCTTGAATTCTGGAAAAAGAAAAGGAAAACATGGAATCCTAAAGGTCAATAAACTCCCTATCAACCAAAGAGAATCGGTAATCTGACCTTGAGATTGGGCAGGATGGTCCGATGCCGCTTGGATTTCAAACCATCATATCAGCATATTTAGATTCTATCCCAAGGGATGGAGTAGGATAGCTATATTGGCTTTTGACAGTGTTGGAAGAGGGGGAGGGGATGTTTGTCAGTTCTCTATCTTAGATAGTGCTCTTCACAAGGGCATTCTTGGAATTCATAATATTCTTACCTATCCGTAGTGGTCCTTCAAATCTAGACACTAAGATTTGAAGAGCGGCATATTTTTTACAATAGAAAATAGTGAAAATACTATTCAATGAGAAATAATTGTGCTATGTCATAAGTGTGAGCTTAAAAATTTGTTGTAATGAAAAAATTAGTTATCACACATTAAGGGATAGTGAGATCAAAAAATCCTATGAAAATAAAAGACGGTCATAATGCAAACCAAAAATTGATTCAAGGTTAGTAGCAGCAGAAGAAAAATCTTTGACAGTCATATTATAATGAAAATGTCATTAATGGATAGGCATGAAGCTTGGGTGTGTCAAAAAGAAGTCCAATGCACAAGAACCAAAATCTAAAATAACCAAACCATTGGAGTATTCATTAGATTTTATCTCAAAAATATTGATTTATGTTTATTCTATTTACTAATATCATAGCATACCATATGTTTACCTTTAGCATTGGAAGCCTGGGGAACTTTAACTCAGCATCCATGGTATCCACTATTCACATGGATGGTGTCAAGATGACAGTAATCCAAAATGGGGTAAGAATCAAAACATGGTAGGTACCCTAGTTCATAAAACTAAAATTAGCAATCTACCAATAAGATAGGCAACAACAGCATTTGTAATAAAAGGGACCACAAATTACAGCCTCACTTCAACCACCACCTCACAAGGTGAACTATACTTGTGTTTTTTTCACTCTATTTAACGCATCTGATAATCTTATAAACATAATACTCGCTTAATGGGAGACATTTCAGGAGTAGTTAGTTCAACCTTCCCATTATGCATTCCTTCATAAGATAGATCAACTATATTTCATATGCAATTCTCTGTAAATTGTTTTTCTAACCGATATTTGTTCAGGTTTGTAGATGAGCCATTAGCTACTTGTAGGTGGATTTCCCTGTATTTGAATATTATGTGGGGAAAAAAAATTTGTTATCTGTGTGTACATTCAGAACAATCTCACTTCTAGGGTAGTACATTAATCATTCTAATTAGAGAAAGAAATCAGTTCTCTGTGATTGTTAGTTTCAAAAAACTATTTAATAAAATTATAGATTAACCACCAAATGATGGTCAACAGTGAGCCTAGAATGATGGTCCTTGTATGAATTTCAAAGTATTTTGTACTTCTATGTTATTCCAAACTAAAATAAATTCAAACACAAAAGAGCTACATTTGTTGAACTAAAACTTAGTCTAGACAAATAAAGGAAACTAAATTGCTTTGTAAAATAAAGAGCCATACAGAGAATAAGGGTTTCATGACTATTTTAAAAACAATATTTATAATGGTTCTTCAAGGCCTTATGCTTCCCATAGGTTTTATTCACTATTTTTCATGGATCATCCATTGTTTTAGATAAACATTTGATGAACATGGATAAAATCACACATTGTGCATGTAGAATATGTCTGTGCTAAAATGATTTTTCGATGTTCAATACTCAACATAAGTACTAAGAAATAAGACAAGTAAAAGAGAATGTTTACTGTAGTTAGTATCAACCATATAAAATTTAGCAAAGTGTACTCGGCATCTATGTTGGCACCTATGATAGTCAAAACTACATTTACGATAGTTAAACCAATCAACAAGTATTAGCTCTATGCCTTGCTAATATCAATAGTTTAACATTAGAAAAATACAGTATACAACTTGGTTATCTCATGGGTGTATACTCAAATTTCATTTTACCCCAATCACTTCAACCTCCTTTCTTTCAAAACCTGTATTGTTTTACCTTGTCACCTTAACCACTTGAGCTATCAATATCTCTTCCAAATTTATTTAAGTCAAGTTTTCAAAATTCAGTCCCTTTTCCCCAAAATCATCTAGATTTGCAAGCTGAAGTTCAAAGACCAAATACCAGTAGTCTATCCTATTTTTTTCCTTTTATTTCCAAAGTTTGTTTGTACCTAAATTGGCATGACCCTACAAAACTCTTCCTCTAATCAAGACCCTAGTTAGTAACTATGTCATTATTGTTATGTTATCAATGCCAACTATTTTATCTTTTTTATCAAATTGCCAAGCCATTAATCACTCTAATTTCACTGATAGTAGCTACTAGATGTGCACCTGTAGGATCTCAATCTGCCACTAATGGTGGGTGAGATTGTTTTGGGTAAGGGGTTGGATCTCAATGGATAGCTCAATAACTGTCTCTCAAACTGCCCCTTCTATAATTGTCTCAATAACTATCTTGCGCAATAAAATCCTTTCGGCCTCCCCTCTGCACAATGATGCCCTAGTACTTTCGGCCTCTACTCTACAATGTGCAATTAAAAAAATGAAATTCACGATCAAAGCGACCCTTTTTTTTATTTATATGCCTGTGTTCATTGGAAATCTGATGAACATGGGCATGGATTAAAAAAAATCAAAATTTTCCTTCAATAAACTGACAAAGCAAAAGCATTTTAATAGTTCATGGGAAATGTTGGTCGATTTTTTGGGTGAAATGTACTAGTGTCAGATGCCTTATTGAAAAACACATATCAAACACAGTTAAAAACAAAGCAACTGCACAAATATACAAATTATTTACAAATGGCCTCAAGCCCCAAAACTGAAATCAGCAATTACCTCTAGAAACTATCTAATTTTCATCCTCATGTACCAAAGGTAAACTAAGATCACTACTTCCATCTACCTAATCAAACACACTGCTACTTCTCCTCAGTTTATCACACAAAAAATAATCAGCACATTCATTGTCATCAGGTACTTGGAAATCACAAAAGTACTGAAAGTGTTAATCATCATGTAATATAAAGTTGTCACATTCTTTACAACTTCTAACCAGCTGAGAAGACAAGCATTCCAATTCAATCAAATAGTTGGAAACATGCTTGGATATCAAAGGAAAAAATGTCATATTCAACCCTATGTGTATTATACAAGCACTCAAGTGAATCATTATGAACTACAACCTCTGATTTCAGATTTAATTCATCTTGAGAAACTTCATTCATTTCCATGCTACAAGAATCTTTAAAATCAACACTAGAGGAAGATTGATCATCAGAGAAGGGAAATGAATCAAAAAATTCATCCTGGTCACCATAGTCACTCATTTCACAATTTGATATAACATTCAAATCATCTTAATTTTCAACTATTTCTTCATACAAAGGATTAGAAACCATATGAAAACACTTACCAAAAATATTATGGAAAAGAACTAACTGATCCATATCTACTTTGTCATCAAATAGTGGATTTAAAACTTCATTATAACCACAATAAATTTCAATATCACAGTCATCCTCAAAAATAAGAGAAGAATCAGAATCAACATCATCAATATTCAAACAACCATCAACACTAAGAGTTTGAGAAGATAAACAACTATAATTATGATTCTCAAAAAGAAAATCCTCTCTGATTTCAACAAAACTTGTATGGTTGTTCTGACGAATTTGGGACTCAATCATCCCAAATATATATGTTGGATTAAAGACACTTTGTTAATGAGAACATTGAGAATGAGCATAATCTGTTGTATGAAAATGTGCTTGTGTTGGGAAAACACTTACATAATCATTTTCAACATTGATTTCATGCATACACACATCAAGTGGTTCTTCGTATACATCATCTTGGACACATAGAAGTGGTGTAAATATAGGTTGAGGCCTATCCACTTCATTAGAGTACATTGTACAATTTCTTGGCTCCACATTAAATTCATGAGAAATATAACCAGCATTACAAGGAGGTATATAAGCAAAATTTCTAACTGGAGCAACATGATGATAATTACCTGAATTAGCATTTACAACACCTACACTATGTTTCTCACTTGCATGATCATTATTAAAAGGTTGTCTCTAAATTTCACATGTTGGAACACTCTCATTTCTTACACACTCCATTATCTCCATCTCAATTAGGGACTTAATGTGTGAAGTAGATTCAAAAAAAAATTCATACTGTTGATAAAAATCCATAGGCTCAATCAGATTTATATTAGTTAATTGTGCACTAGTTGGGGCATCAATTTCACCAAAATTCTAAGAATTCCTCAAGGCCTCAAAATTTTTACATTCGGCCCCGTATGCAACCCCATGAGAAACTGTATTTTTAGACATGAAATTTCATGAAGCCAAACTTCATCATTCCTTCAATGTTTATTTCCATTTGACATACCTGATATAAACTTTGAGGCTCTTTATCTCTCAGCTTGTAACCCATCTTATTATCCAAAGCTTCCAAGTACACAATCAAATCCATTGCATCCTGGCGTCTACACTTCTCAGGAATTTTGTTCAGTGTTCTCATAAATCTGAAATAAAAGGTAGACACTAGCTCCTCATCTCCAATATGAATATCAAAACAATTAGTGATCAAGCCATATTCACTAACACATTCTCCAAACTGTTCATAGAATGTTAATTCAAATTCTTTCCATGAGCTGATAGAATGCGGAAAAAAAAAATGAGAACCATTCTCTCGCATCACCCATTTAAGATTGTGCAAACAATATCATAATGATATCCTCATGATCAACACCATGGTTCTCTATCAACTCAATAAATTTATTCAAATGCTTCTCAATTGATTCCTCTTTTACACCACTGAATCTAGGCAATTGTTTTATGATCGCTGGTGGAATAGGATTTGGGTAACTAGGGATGCCATCAAAATTTATAGCCACATACAATTTAGTATTGAAACCTCTTCTACTACATGGTTGTGAAAAATCAGTAGACATGGTTACATTTGAAGATATACAAGGCTGAAAATAGTCAAAATACATTTCCATGTGCTTCCATAAACACTCATATACAACCTTGCATTCAACTATAATACCAACTCAAGCATATAACAACACTCAACTTGACCTGGCATATCGATTTTAATCCTATTTCGGATTCCTTCACCAGGTTTCTTATATGGGTTTGTCTTCCTAATATTCCCCTGCATTTATGGATCGACTCTCTATTTGAGGGGATTGGGAATTCTCTTGGGGAATTTTTATTGGTGTATGGTGATTCTTCTGATGTTATCAACTCTACTTATGCTCGCATTATTGTGGATATTGATCCTTCTAAGGGTCTTCCTGTGGAGATAGTGATCAACTCCTCTAAAGGAAGATGGAATCAGTCTCTGGATTATGAAGGGATTCCCTTCTGATGCAGAAGGTGTTTTAAAGCTAGGCATATGGCTGCTCAATATGGATTGGGTAAAAATAAAACTACAGCATCTTGGTAGAATGGTTCTTCTTCTCAACACTATTTGGTGGAAAAAAATCATGTCTCACCAAAAATTTTCTCTGAGGTGGTTGTGCAGGTCCTTCCTCCTCCTGGTTTGGTTGTGGCTCCTAAGTGCTCTCCGGTGAATTCCTCACTGGTAGTTCCGTCACCTAGTTTGGTGGGGGTTGTTTTGTCTTTGGTGCCCTGAGTGTTGTAGGGTTGATGGATTCTAATGGTTCTATGGTTGCTTCTCTTTCCGGTTCTACTGGTATTTTGGTTTCCCCTTGGTGCAGGAGCACTTAGGTAAGGCTATATTGTAACCTAGGGTTCCTAGTTAAGTTTTGGCTTGTAGTGGTCTTAGCCAAGCTACTAGTGAAGTAAGAGGGATAGATGGTCCTAGAGTGTTTTTTTGGGTTAGGAGGCCTAACTAAGTCTTTTGGATTCTTTAAGTTATAGTTTTGTACAAATTTGGAAAAGTTGGCAAATGTTACGAATGTTGTGGAAACATTGCATTTGTGCATTTAGAGGGCTACATTGGACAAGGAAAGGGTAGGATACCTATTTCATGGTATAGTAAGCATAAGTATGCATTTTATTGAGTTTTATGGTAAGTTGACTAAGGTTGGATGCAAGATTTCCAAAGTTGTAAAAGTTGCTGACAACTTTGCAAAATTGACAATGTTGTCATTGACGACATTTCTTGCTTCCAATTCATTTTCGAGCATATGGTTTTGTAACTATCTGAAATAGTTGGTGTGTGTAAGGATAAACTATTTAAGTCCTCCCTTGACTCTTTTGAAGGGTTGGACAAAGTTGGTAACAATTTGGTTAATGAACAAGCCAATTTTCTGAGCAATTTTACCATAGTTTGTGCATTTTTCATTTTTAGTCATTTAATGGATTGATCTCTGCACTTTAACTCATGCATAAGGTAGTAGATGTAAATACTTGATTCTTTGTGTGTGTAGATAGTTTTTTGGTTTTTTTTCTTTACATTTTTCATATTATTGAGGTTTTAGCACTGTCACTGGTTTGATCCAAAAAAAAAATTATTATGGGTTCATAACTCACTTTCCCACTGTGGAATCTATACGGTTCCTTGGGATTCATGAGATGACTCCTTGTACATTAATTGTGCAAATTTTTTGGCCCTAGAAATAAATCTTGTTGTTTTTGTAGTGATGTCTGATGTGAGCCAATGGAGCATGGTTAGGGATCACAGTGAATTGCAGGAGCATTTGGAAGGATTAAAGACATTGGTTGCTTCAATCTAAGCATGTGGAGAGGAGGATATGGGTGTAGGGAAGTCCCATACCTAAGGATAAGTCTTGATGAGGGGTTTTATTTGATTAAATAACCAACCCTTGTGAGTGATGTCAGCATTTTGGGATACCCTTGTTTTTATGCCTAAGTATAGAAACCCATTGTACGGACAGATTGGGGAAGTGAGACCATAAAAATCAGAGAGGTCTTCCAAAAGGGTACCAGGAAGTGAAATCTATTTGCCACCTTGTTGATAAAATTTTGGATTTATCAGTCAAAAGATGTGTTTTAAGGCCTAATTCCTTGTAGCCCTATTTTGGTCAAATTGAAGAAAATTTTTGAAATCGATAAGGATTTTATTGCATTGTATGTTGAAAAGAATTGTTATGGATCCAATGCCCTAGAAGTAAACCTTCCTCTTGATTGGTGACTCGTTTTGGTCATGTTTGATCATTTGATGTGTGGGATGCAAGAAGACATCCACGGAGCATGTTATTGGTTGAGTTGATTTCATTATTGGTGTAGACAAATTGAAAAGGTGGAGGATTGAGAATGGGATCCTTGTCAATTAGGGTTTTTGAAGGACCCTAATAGGCTAGAGAAGTGGCCTAGAGAAGACCCCACGAGAGTGTAGGGTTGGAGATCAAGATTTTTCCTTACATCAGATTGGTATCAGAGTCAGGTTAAAGATTTGGGATTAGATGTACGTCTCTCTATACTGGTGAATCGGTAGGGGAGATCAGCATGGTGACTAATGCAAAGTTAGCCAAAGAGATGGGTGAGAAAAAGGAGAAAAATAGACTCCTTGAAGAAGCTCTAGAGGAAATGAGAATAAAATTACAAGAGGTTGTTGAGGGAGCCAAGGATAAAGGAAAAGAAGGTGAAAGTAGTGAAAAAGATAAGAAGAAGATTGATGAGGAAGATATCATTCCTGAACCAGACCCTCCATTGAATGAAGAACCATTCTTGAAAGCCATTAAGGCACTAGGTGGAAAGGCACTAGAAGGCATACCACTATTTAGTAGTAAAATGGATATTGAGTCAGTAATGGAATGGATTGAGGGGATGGAGAACCATTTTGAGTTTGAAGGTGTTACAGAGGCACAAAAATTAGTGGTTGCAAGTTCAAGGCTAAGAGGATCAACATTGAAATGGTGGAAGTACCTACAAGATGAAAGAGTTAGAATGGGTAAGAAGCCTATAGCTAACTGGAATGCCATGGTGACTAAAGTGAAAGAAAACTACCTGCTAGAGGACTATAAAATCAAACTTCATAGAAAGAGGAAATGTCTTTAGAAAAAAGACTTGGATGTGGCCTCTTATATAGAGGAGTTTCAAAAATTATGTCTCAGATCAAAGATTCAAGAAGAGGAACCTATTAAGGTAGCAAGATACTTGGGTGGTCTAAAATGGAACATTCAAGAAGAGATAAGCTTATGGACTCCGACCACTATTTAGAAGTGCCACCAATTATCTCTTAAGGTGGAAGAAAGGAACAAGAATAAAGGGGAATCCAATGTCAGAGGTAGAGGCAGAGGTAGAGACCAAGGGGGTCATAGAGGTGGTTATCAAGGAAGAGGTAATGAACAAAGAAACCAGGGAGAGTCCAAGTTGACAGAGCATGGTAGTGAAACTACTCCAAGAGGGGTTTATACTAGAGATAAAGGTACTCAAGGAGGCTCTAGTAGAGGGAGAAGTGTAGGTAGAATAAATTCATACTTTGCAAGTATGAAATGTTATACTTGTGGTCAATTGGGTCACCCTACCTATAGATGCCTTGATAAACCTACATCATCAAGAATGGTAAAAAGATTGCATATGCTCATGAAGACACAATGAGTGTCAAGACATCAGAGGTTGATCACATTGAGTTAGATATAGGACAAAATCTATGTTTAGAAGAGTTCTAATTAGGTAGCCAGTCAAGGATGAACCCAAGCATAGGAGAGCTTTGTTCAGAATTAGATGCAAAATTCTTGGCAAAGTTTGCAAAGTTATTGTGGATTAAAGCTCCATAGATAACATTGTATCAAAGGAAGTTGTAGGAAAACTTAAATTTAAAAATATACCTCACACCAATCCATACAAAGTGACATGGTTGAACAAAGGGTAGAGTGTGTTGGTAAATGAGCAAACTTGGGTGGAGTTTTCTATTGTAGGATATAAGGATAAGTTGCTTTGTGATGTGCTTCATATGGATGCATGCCATATGTAATTGGGAAGGCCTTGGAAATATGATGAGGTTCAGTGTATGATGGGAAGGATAATTCCATATCTTTCAAGAAAGATAGCAGAACTTTAAAAATTTAGTCCTTGTTGGAAGAAAATGAGCCACAGTCCAAGACCCCTAGTGTCTTATTGAGTAGTAGAAAAAACTTCATTAACACCCTTAAAGATGAAGGAAGTGAAGGGTATGCCATTTTTCTCAAGCCTAAGGAGGAAGAGAATCCTAAACAAGAATCTTTACCATCATAAATCCAAGAGTTACTTGAAAATTATAAGGATACAATCAGCGATGGTACTCCTGCAACTTTACCTCCTAGAAGAGTGATAAGTCATCAAATTGACTTTGTACCTGGTGCATTATTTCCAAATAAGGAATCCTATAAGATTACTCTAGATCATAACCAAGAGGTGGCTAGACAAGTACAAGAACTCCTAGATAAAGGGTTAATCAAGAAGAGCATTAGCCCATGTGTTGTACTAGTAGTGTCGGCATCCAAAAAAGGTGGAAAATGGAGGCTTTGTGCAAATTCAAGGGCCATAAAAAGAATCACTATTAGGTATAGGTTTCCCATACCTAGAATAGAATATCGAATGGACTATCTTGGAGGAGCTATATATTTCACCAAACTAGACTTAAAGAGTGGATACCACCAAATCAAAGTAAATGAAGGAGATGGGTGGAAAACAATTTTTAAGACCACATATGGGTTGTATGAATGGATTGTGATGCCACTTGGGCTCACAAATGCTCCTAGAAAATTAATGAGGCTCATGAATGAAGTGCTAAAAGACTACATAGGGAGATTTGTAGTAGTGTATCTTGATGATATTCTTATTTTTAGCAAAACAAGAGAGGAGCATCTCAAACATGTGGAGATTGTTCTCAAGAGGTTGCATGAAGATAAATTGGCCATCAACCTTGAGAAGTGTGAGTTCTTGAAAAAATAACTTGTATACTTGGGATTTGTAGTATCCAAGGGATCTTTGAAGATGGATCAGGACAAAGTTGCAGCTATCCTAAACTGGCCACCACCTACCACAGCAACAGAGGTGATAAGTTTCCATGGGTTAGCCTAATTTTATAGAAAATTTATTGGAAATTTTTGTGGTATTTGTGCACCAATGCTAGACACCATTAAGGGTGGAAGGAAGACCAAGTTTAGGTGGACCTCTGAAGCAGAAAAAGCATTTGAAAATTTGAAGGGGCAAGTGGCAACACAACCTATCCTTAGACTACCTATCTTTGATAAATTGTTTACCTTAGAGTGTGATGCAAGTGGGATGGCAGTAGGGGGGTGTTAAGTTAGGAAGGTAGACCAGTAGCCTTCTTCAGTGAGAAATTAAATGAAGCTAAGAAGAAATATTCTTCTTATGACTTGGAGTTGTATGCTCTAGTTTAGTCTCTTATGAAGTGGAGACATTACCTTCTACCCAAAGAATCTGTAGTGTTTACTGACAACCAGGCCCTTAGCTATATAAATACACAATAAAAGATAAGTAATAGAGACCTAAAGTGGATGGAATATCTTCAAGCATTCACATTCAGAATTAAGCATAAGAAGGGATAATTGAACAAGGTTGCAAATGCACTATGTAGGAGGATGTTGACCATTCAATAATTTTAGTTAAATAGCATTGGCATAGAGAGTTTCAAGGACCTCTATAGGGATGATGAAGACTTTTTTGAAGCCTACAAGGTATGCTCTAATTTTCAGAATCATTTTCACAGTAAGTTTTCTGATTATACTTTGCAAAGTGGGTTATTATTTAACAAAAACTAGTTGTGTGTTCCCAAGGGTTCAATGAGATAGAACCTTATTCAAGAGAAACATAATGGTAGCTTAAGTGTCCATTTTGGTGTGAACAAAACCATGGAGTTAGTGCAGAGGTTTTACCATCGGCGAAAGTTGTCTAGAGATGTTACAAGGTATGTTGAACAATGTGTAGTGTGCATAAAGAAAAAGGGGGAGCTAGAAATGCAGGTTTGTATCAACCATTTCCAATCCCTAATAGAACATATGAATGTGTTAGCATGGATTTCATTGTAGGGATACCTAAGACAAAACATGGTTATGACAGCATCTATGTTGTGGTAGACAAATTTAGCAAAATGGGTCATTTATACCATGTAAAACTACTCATGATGCTAGTAACATTGCACATTTGTTTTTCAAGGAGATTGTAAGGATTTGTGGTCTACCCCTAAGCATTGTATCAGATAGGGATGTCAATTTCATCATCCATTTCTGGAAAACATTATGGAGTAGATTGGGTACCAACCTATCATTTGGTTCAGCTTACCACCCTCAGACATATGGCCAAACTGAGGTGGTCAATATGGTGTTAGGAAACCTTCTAAGATTCCTAACCAAGGAATATGGATAGACATGGGATGTGGTCATTCCCCAAGAAGAATATGCATATAATGATAGTATGAACAGGACATGTAGGAGTCCATTTGAAGTGGTTTATGGGATGCACCCAAGGGGTGTATGTGAGCTCAGGGATCTTGGAGCTATGGAATATAGGAGTGGTCATATTGAAGACTTAACCCAAACCATGAAGGAGATTCAAGAGCAGGTGAAGAGAACTATACTGGAGACTACAAAAAACATTGAAGGCTAAAGTGGATGAGAAGAGAAAGGATGTTCACTTTGAGATAGGGAATTATGTCATGGTACATTTGAATAAATATAGGTTGTATAAGGGAATGCCTACCAAGATACATATGAAGAGGTAGGACCCTATAAAATCTTAGCCAAGTATGGGGCTAATGCATACAAAGTGGATCTAACTACTTGTTTGAGAATCTAACCTGTTTTTAATGTGGCAGACTTAATCAAGTTTAAAGGACCCTTAACTGATATAGATGTAAATAGAGAGGAGGTTGGCATAGATGTAGAACTTGATTTCTTACCTCCCAAGATGTAGCTAGAAGCAGACAAGGTATTATATTTGAGGGTCAAGAAGACCACCAGACACAAGGTGTACATGGAACACCTCATAAAGTGGAACCATAAGCCAAAGTCAAAGGCAACATGGGTTGCAGTTGTAGACTTCAAGAAGTTAGAAATTTATGATGACATCTTTTCCATAGGAGTGACATGATTTACTTTTGTGGGGGAGCATGGTGCAGGAGCACTTAGGTAAGGCTATATTGTAACCTAGGGTTCCTAGTCGATTTCTGGCTTGTAGTGGTCTTATCCAAGCGAATAATTAAATAAGAGGGCTAGATGGTCCTAGAGTTTTTTTGGGGGGCTAGGAGGCCTGAATAAGTCTTTTAGATTCCTTAAGTTATATTTTTGTACAAATTTGGAAAAGTTGGCAAATCTTTTAAATGTTGTGGAAACATTGGCAAATGTTGTGGAAACATTGCATTTGTGCATTTAGAGGCCTACATTGGACAAGAAAAGGGTAGGATACCAATTTCATGGTCTAGTAAGAATAAGTACACATTTGGTTTAGTTTTATGGTAAGTTAACTAAGGTTGTATGCAAGATTGCCAAAGTTGTAAAAGTTGCTGACAACTTTGCAAAATTAACAATGTTGTCATTGACAACATTTCTTGCTTCAAGTGCATTTTAAATCATATGGTTATGTAACTATCTAAAATATTAAATTTTCATAAGGATAAACTATTTAAGGCCTCTCTCGACCCTTGTTAAGGGTTGGACAAAGTTGCGAACAATTTGGTTAATGAACAAGCAAATTTTCTGAGCAATTTTACCACAGTTTGTGCATTTTTCATTTTTAGTCATTTAACGGATTGATCTTTGTACTATAACTCATGCATGAGGTAGTACATGTAAAAACTTGATTTTGTGTGTGTAGATAGTTGTTTGGTTCTATTTCTTTACATTTTTCATATTATTGAGGTTTTAGCATTGTCGCTAGTCTAATCCAAATAGTTTTTGATTATGAGGTCATAACTCACTTTCCCACCATGGAATCTATATGGTTCCTTGGGATTTGTGAGGTGACTCCTTGTACATTTTTCACTGGGCCTTGGAAAGAAAGATTTTTATTTTTGCAGTGATGCCTTGGGAGAGCTAGTGGAGCATAGTTAGGGATCATAGTGAATTGCAGGAGCATTTGGAAGGATTGAAGGCATTGGTTGCTTCAATCTTAGCATGTGGAGAGCAGGATATGGGTGTAGGGAAGTCCCATACCTAAGGAGAAGTCTTGATGAGGGTTTTTACTAGATGAAAGAACCAACCCTTGTGAGTGTTGTCAGCATTTTGGGAAACCCTTGTTTTTAGGCCTAAATATAGCAACCCACTGTACGGACAGGTTGGGGAAGTGAGACTAGAAAAATTAGAGAGGTCTTCCAAAAGGGTACCATGAAGTGAAATATGTTTGCCAACTTTTTGAGAAACTTTTTGAGCTATCAGTCAAAAGATGTGTTTTAAGGCCTAATTCCTTGTACCCCTATTTTGGTCAAATTGAAGAAAACTCCTAAAATTGATAAGGATTTTATTGCATTGTATGTTGATAAGCATTGTTATAGATGTGATGCCCTAAAAGTAAACCTTCATCTCGATTGGTGACTATTTTTGGTCATGTTTGATCATTTTGTGTGGGGGATGCAAGAAGACATCCAAGGAGCATGTTAGTGGTTGAGTTGATTTTGTTATTGGTGTAGACAAATTGAAAAGGTGGAGGATAAGGAATGAGATCCTTGTGAGTTAGGGTTTGTGAAGGACCCTAATAGGCTAGAGAAGTGGCCTAGAGAAGACCCTAGGAGAAGGTAGGGTTGGAGAGAAATATTTTTCCTTACATCACCCCTGCTGGTAGCTTTGATTTCTCTAGTGTCGTTGATGTTCCTCTATGTGGGCAGGATGAGGTGGCTAGAGTTGAAGAGGGCTAGATTACTGTTAAAGGGAAAAAATCCAATATGTCCTCTTCTTTTGATATGGCTCTTCATTCCCATCAGAAAGGTGCTAAAGGTAAATCCTAACTTGGATTTGTCTTTAGCTCGGGTTCACATGAAGGTTGTTTCATGCATTATTTCTTCAAGGTTATGGGTGCTTGTTGTAAAACCCTTACTGTGGTCTTGACCCATTTTGTTTAGAGGGAATTTTTTAATATCTTTTGAGACTATTTTGTACAGGGTTTAAGGGCCCCTTCAAAACTTGCAGTTACCTTAATTCAAAAACAATACTCAACTTGACCATAAAAATGCTTGATAAAACTTTTCAATTAATTTGCATACTACAACCAAACATGAAAGCTGAAGCTAACAACAAATTAGTATGAAAATATATTTTCAACACTTTTCCCTCTCAACTAGTGCTGAAATCACTTTATAGGGAAACCACTTTTTCTCAAAAGATTTTTCTTTCTCATAGAAACATGAGAATTACCTGAAAATAAATTGCAGCTGATGTTGTTATTTCTCTTTGACTGGAAACGTGATAGATTTGGAACTTTCTTGAAAGCTCCATCAGATTGTTTTCACTTAGATTCTCCACCTCCTTGTAGAGAAAAAACTTCAAACAACAAAATCCATTTGCAACATATATTCATTTTTGGGTTTTAGCCAACCAGAGAAGCCACACAATGCTCTTTACATTTGTTGCAATAAAATCTCTTCCAGGCTAACATTACACATATGTGAAATAAATTTCAAATTGTAGACACCTTGACTCTTTCTCACAATAAATTTAACATAAGTCACCAGTAGAGTCACCATTTAGGTTGGGTCTTTTTCTTGCAACCCTCAATCCTAAGAGAGAAAATGGGAGCCAGACCTAGGGATCTTCATCTAATTCACAAAATCTCCATCATCAACAAAATGAGGACATGAAAAACCAACATTGACAAGGCATATAATACTTCTTCACTTCAAGTTCCAAAGACTCGGGAGGGTTTTCCTAATAACATAGATCTGCATATATAATAAACCTCTTTCTAAACAAGAGTATGCAAACATGGAATTGTGGATAATTCTTAGACTTGTAGGTAATGGGAATTTAAAACTCTACCAATCTTATGCAAGCTCCCACCTTGCATTAAGTCTGTTGAGAACTAGATAACTTAACTTTCACATAAATAAATAGGAATTTAAAGAGATTTTTAATGATTTGAAATGATTTCTGAAAATATGACAAACTATGCAAGCCAGTGTCTAATTTTAAGTACAGAGTCATATACGAGACTTTAGAGAAACTCTAGATGCATACCCATTCTTATCTATAGGTATTTTCATATTAATGCCTTACATTAATAATCTGTTTACCAAAATCATAAAGCTTTTCTTTTAAAAATCCATATCATGCATCCAATGTCACTAACACCTGTTCAAAGCTATTTCAATTCTTCCTTGAAGAATACTAAAAAACAAGTCTTACACATTCAATAATATCAAGCGAATGGGCTCATAAATCCTTGATATATTACACATGTATAACAATGAACATAAAAAGGGAGACAACTTCATGAGAAAGTAAATAATTCCTTGCATAATTGTTGGTTGTACACATTTAAAAATCTATTGTCTGCATACCTAACCCAAAACAAAGAAAAACATGTTGCACTATTCATAAGCTTGTCAAGACAATTTTCAGAACTCTGAACTTGATTCATTTGCTGCTACTCTCTTCTGCACTTTGAAAATTTGGAAAAATCCTCCTGTGAAAACATATTGCTTGTTTTTAAAATAATAATATTTCAATAATATTTATTCCCTTTTTTCTAGACTTGTGCATATTTACACTAATGTTGTGCAGACTTAAAATAATGCTTTGTGCAGAAACAACATATATTAATTTAATTGTAAAATTATATTTATACACCCAAATTTTATTATTTTTCACTTTTAATCTTGCCCGCCATGTGTCACTTGAGCTTGATACCGGTATAATTACCCCTGAGAACCTTTTGGATCATGAGATTATGGTCATCGTTTGATCTTTCCTCAGGATTCATGTTCATCTGAGGTTTCTTGCCACCTGGGCACGGGCCCACAAAATATTTTATTCTCCAAGCAACAGCCCACCAACACTCCAACCAAGCACGTCCACCAAAGGTGCTCTTGTTCTTAGTTATCATACATGTAATGTGTTTTCATATAAAATTACTTTAAAATTCCATTCCACTGTGCATGTGGGACTATGGTCACATTTCCCTTCTTCCAAAATTGTCGCTTGCATTGACTGATTGTGCTTGTGTGAGAGTTTCTAAATCATTTTCATGTTAACCATGCAACCTTTGCAGTCCATGCAACCACGTATGGAGGAAAAACCATGTCAAATAGATTGCACACCTTGTATTAGCTTCGACATTTTGCACTTTTATAATGCTTTGATAGATTTCCACACTCCTTTTCGTGCAGGCTCCCATCCTAACGCAGGCAGGGAGGAGTATTGTCAGAGGTGGAGGAACAGTTCTACACCTGTCAATTTGCATTTTCTTGGAGGCTTATAATGCCCTTTCAATCAATCATATTATGAATATCCTAAAATGTGAAAAAAAATTTAGCAAATACCATTTGATGCGAACTTGGCAGTCCAGGAAATCTACTGATACATTTCATTATAACCCTGTTCGGTAGCTCTAATCAGTTGTAGTTTAAACCTCTGCATGGAAGACAGAGCCAATAAACCTTGTCTCACAAAATATGGATGTGCTAGAGAACCCTTGGCACTTATCTATTACTAACCCTTGAAATAAACCATTGACAATAGAAGCTCCCACCCAATGCCACCGTCTAGATCCATAATATCGAAAGCATGACGAAGCACTGGACTGGCCCGAGGTTCTACTATCTTCCTCCATCCAACCATGTCATAACCACACCTTTTAAGTTGGTGATTGAATTGGATGAGACTAATATCAGTGCGCAAAGGTGATAATTCCTTGGGTCCAATAGAAACTCCTTTGGTACATAATTAATACCCACCCACAAGTCCCCAATAGAACCAAGGTCCATGATCTTGAAGCCATGGGACTCTTGAGAAAATATAATGTTCTGGGGCTTGATGTCCCTATGAGAAATTCCCGTAGAATGCAGTCCATCGAGGGAAAATAAGATTTGACGCATGATAGTTTGAAACACTTTGTTTTCTCTTTTTATACCTTTAGGAATTCTTTGAACCTCTCCAAGAATCATCCTCTCAACCTGCCAATATATTTGCACCAAGAATTTCCTAAAACCATTTCAACAAATCCATTTGTGAAACTTTTTCAAGCATTGTATTCTCTGGGGTCACATCCCATTTGGGTACCTTTCCTATTCACTTATGACTTAATTCTGATATCCCAAGCCGCATACAAAAATCATTAGAATTTGATTTCTAAATCTTCTATCAGACCAAAACATATTAAGTGGCATCAAAAATGACTTTGGAAAACTGATTAGACCACCACCTTGAGCCACACAAACTTAAAGGTGTGTTGAATCCTGACATGGG
This sequence comes from Thuja plicata, assembly GCA_018584345.1. Lineage (NCBI taxonomy): Eukaryota > Viridiplantae > Streptophyta > Pinopsida > Cupressales > Cupressaceae > Thuja > Thuja plicata. Next base: position 3,588,833 of record MU228316.1, on the reverse strand, counting down.
AGCATAGTCACTAAATGGACTTGCTTGACGATATCAGGGTTGTGATATTTTAATGCCCAAAGATGGCCATTTTATTCTTTCGGTAACCAAGTATGTCAACACATGTGTAAACCCCTCCAAGAATGTGACTTGAACGAAAACCAAATCCAACCTTGAGAATCTGACACTTTGCATATTTATTCATTCAACCATAATGAGAATGTGTGAAAAAGGATTTTATCTGATTCAAATTTGGGTGAAAGATATTCGTGATCAAATATGACCATTATGAAGTTCTTTGAAATTGGAGATGTGAAAACACAACAAGATGACTTCGGATTTGGCCCTTTAAAAATAGCAAATCATCTCTTGAGGCTCTACCAACTGATGTGGAGGTAGATTTCCACATAGACAACATACAGATCCATATTTTTCATCATGAATTTAATTTGGAATAAAATAATTAACCTACAAATTTGGCATCTTGGAGAACCTTAAATCTACACACTGAAAACTAAATAAATCACTTTTAGATTTGACTTCACAAACCAATCAAATGAACCCCTTCTGGTTTGAAAACCTGGAAATGGATTCATTTACACATAGAGAATGCAAGGTCATAATTAGTTTCTTCTAATGGTAAAATGGTCAAGAAACACTACCTTTCAAAGTCAACCTTCTAGTAACTTTCTAATTTCAAATTTAGTAAAACTGCATAAATTTGATTTGGAATTGGCTGAGAAAAATGGCCAAATAGATTGACCATGGTATGAAAATACACATAATGGGATGATTTCATGATTTCAATATAGTGGAACATTCAATTCTTCATAAAATTCAACTAGGTACAAACTGTAGGACCCCAAAGTAGGGTACTTCATAAAATCTGAAAATGTGCAAAGTGCAGATTTGTGTCAACCCCTCCAAATAGCTATCTCAAAAACATATGCAATCTTACTTCATAAAACTAAAAATGAATACATTAGCTCAATGATAGGTGATGAACATGTTCCCCAAATAAAAATTTGTATGACATTCAGTGGAATTCATGATATGGGCTCTCAAAGTAGGCCTCTAAAAATAGTTTATAGGGGTGCAATTTTCAGCCTTAGACAAAAATTTAACATGTTACTCTCAAAAGTTTGATTGTAGCAACACAACTGCCACAAAAAATCTATGGTATCTACCTACATCCCCAACTGTAGGATCTTACATGGCCTTGCTTCAACTAGTCTCCTAGACAACTCTCTAAGGACGCATAGTTGTCCTATGGCCATGCTCACCACAAGTGAAACATGACCTCGCAATATAACCATGTCCTACCGAGCGTACACTCGACTATTGAAAAATCCCTCTACTAACACTTGATTGAACACTCTGATATGACTGAAAATGTTGAGGTTTCCTATTATGGTTCTAATTGTGGCCTCTACCTCCTGCGGTACCTAAACGATGACCACTCTTCTGACCCTAAGGATAATTTTGTTTACGGTGTTGTTGGCGACTTATCCTTGGAGGTGCTAAAAATACCTAATAAGATCCTGCGGGCTCTACCTATGTACTATGTGCAATTGATATAGAAGGATGTGCATTATGAGTCTGTGCACCTGACTAACTACTAAGCCCCCTAGCAATGTTACTCTCAGATAACCTCTCCTTCTCGATATGAATTTAAAGTGTCCTAGGTTGGTCCATACAGACATCTCTAGCAATATGACCATTAAGGCCCCAACTAAAGTGTTGCACTAACATAAGCTCATCATGGTGATAGATGGAATACTACCTTAGCTCAAAGAAGTTATGCTCCTATTGATCTACTATCATAGTCCCCTGTTTGAGATTGTGAAACTCATTAGAACATGCCTCTCTATACTTATTGGAAGGGAGCCTCTCATGAAATCATTCCTCAAAGATCTCCCATGAGACTGTCGTAATACTCAACTTGAGCTTATGCTCCTTTATGTGCCACCAAGTAGATGCAAATCTCCTAAGGTGTATGATGGAACAACGAGCTCTAGTGTTAATTGCATATAAATGCATAGAGAAGCAACGTCCAAGATCTAATAGCAAAGTCTTAACTTCAGTTCCACCGTGAGTACCATCAAAGAAAGGTGGATGGGACCTCATAAGGTTTCTCATGTGCCCTACATGCATAGCATCCTCATCCACCATTTCCCTGTCTCTCCTATGCTCACCTCTAGAACCAGGTGGAGTACAAGAAAGCTCATGCTCTCTCCTCTCCTCATGCTCTCTATGTTCAGATAGATGTGATTCCCCATGGTGAGACCCCTCATGACGAGGTCCCAACTAAATAATAAATTCTTGTAGTAACTAAACCACCTGGGGGCTCCCATCATTACCACCATGACCCTCTCTACTATCCTCATGGTTTTCCTCGTGATTCTCTTCTTCTCTATACTCCTCCTCACAATTTCATTCCTCATGGTGTTCCTCTTTGTGGTCCTCTTGATGGGCATTCTGTCGACCACCACCATGCTTAGGAGGCATTCTTTAGAGAAAACCAAAACATGGATCAAGATCACATATAACAAGCACAAATAGTCATACTAAGGAAAAAACAATAAATGGTAACCATCAATTGATTATACAACCACACACCACTCACATTAAACACAATGGGAGCATAACATAGAGATCCCAACTTATGAACATTGGCTCTAATACCATATGCAATGCCCCACCAAGGAACCCTCAGAACATAAGCTCAAATAAGCACTTAACATTTTTTAAAGGTCAAGGTATGAATTAACCATAAAATTGCATCTAATAAAAAAACACAATAACCAAATTAAAAAAACTTAAAGAAAGGCACAATCATTGACTAATCGTTCACAAGCGGAAGACTCAAAAACCTTCCAAGGCTTCCAAGACACCCAAACACAAGCAAGAATAGATGAACACATTCAAGAAACCTCGTGGTAGTCTGGACTAAGACCATGAACCTAATCGAATAAGACCGGACCAACATCCATGGTCGCTAATTGAGGATACAACTCATCCTCAAAGATAAACAATGCTAAGTTCATTTTAAAACCCAAATTGAAAAGTGAGAGTAACAGCATAATACCAAAACAAAAAATGGGAAGTGAATACATGAAAAAGGTCCTATAAGCATGCAAAAACCAATCGTTGAATCAAATTTTGTACAAACCCAAGGGAGAAACTCTCTGCTAAAAATTTTTGGGATCAGTCTCAAAACAATTTCACGGAAGAAGTTTCAGACACTACTAGTCTGAATAGATGTGCAAAATGAACATATGTGCAAGAACAAGAAAAACACATGTGTAACTAAAATTAACAAATGTGTTATTTCCTTTGCAAGATTAAGAAGGAGAAAATAAAATAATGTCGGCTCCAACACATGACTAAAAGGAGTAAAATTCCACACCGAAGAGTACCAAAAGGCATGATATGAGGCCATACACACTCGATATCATGACATAAGATAAAATCAAATCAAACTAAGAATCTAGATCAAGTATAAACATGAAATACATAAATGGCATGTAGGGATAGAAAAGAGAAAATAATGCTCGATAAATACATCACTAAAATCCATTCACCATTTGTACACCAGTCCCTAGAAGTAGTATAGCACAACACCACCCTACCACGTGGAACACTTGGGCCTACTCCATTATGCTCACAGAGATAGTAACCTAGCCATAAACACAAAATAAGAACTCAAACCAAAAACGGATACACTCACACCAAGTAGATGCATAAAATTAGTGGATGGTACAGAGGTCCAACGCAAGAGCACAATACAAGTAGTTCAACGTCACTACTCAAGAAAGACAGGGTAAGATGTCGAGACTCAAGAATGGAGTTTCATCACATGGCTCATACAGGCTCATATGGATTTGGAGAAATCCTTATCTCATCAAGGAAGCTCAAATATGTTGGCACATGTCTCTCAAATAGACGGTCAATGCTATACCAAATCAAAATCCATAGATGGTTCATGACTATACCGACTCATGTCTCTCAAATAGTTAGTCAATGGATAAGACACTAATCTTTTTTTATCTTTTTTTCCCATTCATTTTAAGGTTATCACTTATTAAGATAACTCAACCAATTTTTACCCAAGGACCACTTTGTGTCCCACCCCACCTTGGTGATCCAATCCATCCCACTACTCCATTCCTACCGATCAAACTCAATGATGCACAGAAGACTCCAAAATCTCAATCAAAGAGGGAGGTAAAAATAGCACATGGATCCATTGGCCTCAACCAAGGGCACAGGTCTCAATGGAATCCTTTTATGGCACACACAAAGAGCTTTCGATATGGTCTCAAACACTAACATCATGCATTCCAATGCAATCAACATAAAGCATGGAGAACAATTCATCAAAAAGGAAAGACAATCACAAGTTCTCAAGGAAAACTCAACTGGGCACCTATCCAGGAGTACAAATTCATTCACAAATCCAAAGTTCACAAAATAAAACCATAAAATGGTTGGAAACTTGGAGGAAAACACGCTCCAATGTTTGAATTAAACTTCACAAACCAAATGGTAAAAATGGGTGGCATGCAAAATGAGGCGACCCCAAAATTCCCCAAAAAACAAACTTCTCAAAAGGCATAAAACAAAAACTATTTTCCCATAGGCACCCAACAACACATAAATGTGATAAAAACTCATTTTGAGGCACACATGGAAATTTCAACAACATAATAGTAAGAAATCCAACAATGAAAACCTCAGTTTCTTGCAGGGAGTCAATTGGGCATCGACAAGCTAACAGAGAGTGGGGAAGTATTGACTCTCAACTCAAAGAAAAAGAAAACAAGAAATAGATCAAACGAAGGAGAAAAGAATAAAATATCAAAGGACCTACCTCACAATCGGAGGAGAAACCCAAAAAAGGGAGAAATAAATAAACTCCTCACTAAATCCAAAAGTCGTTCCACATAAACAGAGGTATTGGTGGCACGATTCCAATAGGCCTCCCCACACACGAATATGACAAGTGTATCAAGCCCAATGAGAAAAAGAGTAAATCTCTTTGATGCAAATTGGAACAAAAATACCAAATGCTCTCAAAACCAAAAAGTGAGAAGTGAGAAAAAGAACTCACTTTCAACAATATAAACCACTTTTTAAAAAGTGTCTTTTAAAGTAGATTATTTAAATAATTAAAATAACCTACTGAACTTTTGCCCCAAAATAATAAAATTGATTCCAGATAATTGGAATCCAAATATGACCAATCAGCTGGTAAATAAAATAATATTAAAATTCCCCAAATCATTTAAAAACAACATTTAATTAAATCATCTGTGACAACTGTGGGAACTTTTAAATGCACAGGCAGTCACTCGTCTATCATGAATGCATAATGAATCCAAATTTACAACCATGTACTGGAGGGGATAATATGCTACTCATGGATACGTCGTCCATACAGGGATGACATTGGCTCAACATGAAAGGTCGGTAATACTATCTCCTATGCCACTGTCAGGGATATACACACTCAAATCCTACAATTTAGTCAGAATGTGTCTGGTACCTATTCATTGAAACACACAAACATCAAGTGTACCTTCTCACAATAAAATAGTCGATGTACAACATATAATAATCAAACATAGAAGCAGAACAACGCCATTGTGTGGACCTCACAAAGGGGGTAACTACAACTTTGTCTCACTTTAAACAAATACACACAACATAATACATATCAATTGTATGAGTGAATAGTGAACATTATTTCATTTAAATAACCATTGCATTTACATGAACACATTTAAAAACAAGCATTAAATAATCAATCATGACCACATGAGCATATATCAATGGAAGTAATTAATGAAATATCTAACAACATATAAGGTATAGTACTACAGATAAATCTTATATAATCATCAACATAGTAATCCATTGTTTCTTAAAGAAAAATAAACCATATATCATCATGAAAATATGATCAAAAATACAAACAACATTATAAACCATCCATCGACAACAACTAAGATATTGGAAATCAAAACTAAGGTACCATCATCCAAAGTATCTCATCATTTTGATAACCAAAATAACATAATGAGATTATCTTGGATCAAAATAAACATGGAACATAATGCAACCACGGGAGGCACTACATATTATAAATTGTATGATGAGGATGAGAAAACAAATTTTGAAGATAGAGTAATTATATGTCTAAATAAGTATAATAGAGCATTGGTTGAGATCAAAGGGGACATCCTTGATGATCTATTTGATATAATTGAAGCTAGGAGGTTAACAACATGGAAAAGAGATAAGGTGTAATAGCCACCCATAGTTTTCTTTCAATTTCAATTGTCATACTCTTTTAGGCTATGGTTTTCAGTTGGTTATGTCAGATTCTTTTGGGCTTTAATATTATGAGCATTTACCTTCTCAGTTAGTTGATTTTGTATGGATGTGTTATTCTACATCAAGTGTTAGAAGATGGATTTTGATGAGGTTTCTATGATGATTATTGCTTATGTGTTGGTCATTTCAGTTGGTTTTGAGGATATTCATGTATTAATTTCATTATATTATTGATTCATTGCTTAGCTATGTTATATCTTCTATTTACATGTGATTTATGGTTATTTCATGATGGTTATGTATATTCTATGATTTCATTTTGATTATGGTTTTCTAACAATACTGACCCTATATTTGTATGCACATGAATCGCTGGTATGTTTTACATTATTGTTTAGTGTGTTTGGTATGGTATGGGACAGAGTCATAGTAACTTGCTTCGGCGAGATCGACATGATAAACTGGTCTCACCCATTTTATGTTATATTATATGTATGCATATGTTCATCTTTGTGATGACAGGTTTGCAGGTACTGGGCAACATCTTCCCTGAATTGGCAGGAGTGAGCGTGCCCTATCGCAATGTCTCAATGGTAAGAGGGGAGATAATATTCAAGCCTAAATCACTACCCTAAACCCTTATTTTTTTCTAGAACTGGACAAGAATCTGACTAACCATCCTATCTGAATATGTCAAATGACGTGGATTCATGAGCCTTTATGTGTGTGCTTGTGTTTCTATTTTAGTTATTTTTATGTTTGGATGGTTTTTAGCTGATTTAATGATGTTTTCGGCTTGTTTTATTTAATGGGTAATTATGGTAAGTATTGATGTTAATAATTGCACCTTTGATAAGGTTAAAATATTAATATATTAAATATATGTGTATTTAATAATTAAATATTAATTAAATGCCTATATTTAATTAATTGATTTAATTATTAAGTCTTAATTTAATAATTGAGATATAATAAATATTAAATCTAAATATTGTAATTAATTGTGCAAATTGAATTATTAAATATTACTTTGAGTTGCATGATTAATTCATTTAATTTAATTAAATATGTTACTCCAAATGAGCTTTGAAGGTTGTCATTAGTATCCAAGCACTCAAATGGATAGTCGGTAATAGAGTCACAAACAAGACTGGCCGGTATAATCACTAAAGTGCAGAGTTAATTGAGAGCACTGATCACGTGCAAAGTTAACCGAGTGTAGTGATTACCGAGAAAACATACTTTATCGAGCACACAGTATAACCAAGACACACAAAGAACACCGAGCACCGAGAGATAGCATTTACCGAGTGGACCAGAGGCCACATTAAAGTTTGTAATGGCACATCAATCTAGGTAACAAACTTTTTTTCGACCTGGATAATAGTTTACAATGATCGAGGAGAACATTAATTATGGATTCACAACATTAATTGTTTATTTCTCCTATGTTTAGATGATCAAGGTAAGTTTTGTACACCGTTGATCTTAGGTTTTGTAAGTTATTGTAAAACCTAATTAGGTCAAGGATTTTTATGTGTAATACTATGATGTCATTTGAAATGTATGTTGATCAAGTAATGATCAAGTAGTCATCATACTACGGACATCAGAGTTCAGACAAGGGTTTTAGGACAAGGATTACATTGCAGAATTAAGTTTTTAGAACAGAGGCAAGGCTACTAAGCATAGCATAGCATAGCAGAGCATAGCAGAAGGTATTATCATTCACATTAAGGTGATAGATTTTATTGCTCTTAAAGGATCTATATCTACAATATAGACATTTTAATTCATTTAGATCACACAACTTTGTTACTCTCTAATAATTGTAACAATACTGAAATCTCCTAACAGAGTAGACTTAACCGTCATTGTAAAAATATCTTAACTGAGTGCACACATGTATTGTGTTTCTAAATCCTCTCACGAGGTAGATCTAATCAATCTCATTGTTACTCCTAAACAGGGTAAGATCAGCAAAAGTGATGAATCTTTGTAAGCTTTAACATGCTAGTTTATTTATTGTAATAGTGAAGTTTTGTGGGTCTCATCCCCGCCGTAGTTTTTACCTTCTAACAGGAGCTTTCTGCGATTCCAAATATTAGTGTCATGAGTATTCAAATTTTATATATGTTTATTGTTTACTTTACATGCATTTACATTTCAGAATTGACATTACATGTTTGGTGTATGCATTCTACTTAGTCGGTTACTACTGAATAGTTGGTTACAAAGAGTTGTTTAAAAGTTTTTAAGGGTACTGATTCACTCCTCCCCTCTGATTACACACCTCTCCATTATCCCAACAATTGGTATCAGAGCTATTTCTCTTGTTTAGAAAGAATAATCACTGAAGAGAAAAGATCTTACAATGCAAAGGTATACACTTGATAAAACTATTGAAAATAAGAAGTTACAGTTGTAGATCTATGTCAAACAATACAAAGAAGCCAAAGAGAAACTCAAGGAGATGTTGATTAAGATAAAGGACATGGCACTTCATTTTCATGAGACTGATTATTAGGAAGAAGAGATTCATGACCCATTTGACACATCTAGATCTGAATTTGGTAGCATATATAATGCATCTAAAGGAATCATATCAAAGCTATCTAAGAGAATTCAACAACTTACTAAATAAGTGAAAGCACTACAGATCATTCAAGATACACAAATGGTTAGAATGGTTGAAATCTTGAATGATGCAAAGAAATCTAAACAAGATAGAAACATGGTTGTTGATGACAGAATACAGGTGAATGAAAAGTTACAAGAAAAAGAATCTGAGATGTTGAGACTTACTGAACATTACTTTGAGATCACCAATATAGTGGTTTCTATGAATCATGAGGCAAACTGAGTGAATACTGAGCTTGCTAGAAGACTAGAAGACATTGGTGTATTGAAAGAAGAGAATGAAAAACTAAGAAATGAATTGAAGATTTTACAACAACATAATGAAGTGATTAAGATATCTGAAGAAAGTACTAAGAGAATTGATGAGTTTCTAAAATATCAAAGAATACTGAACAACAATACCAGATTAGGGTATACCGAGCAAGGAGAATTGTGAAATAAAGTTGAATAGAGAAATGTGTATTCAAACCTAAATCCTAAGAAGCCCTCTTTCCATCATTATGGAAAACCAGCCCACACATCAAATGTTTGCAGAAGAAAAGCAAAAGGTATTCCTAGAAACCCTCCTAAATTTAATGGAAATTGCTATAACTGTAATAAGCATGGACATTAAGTACATGAATGTAGATCCAAGTTGAACAAACCATAGAAGAAACCATACCTAGATAAATATTGTCAAAATTGCAACATGCATGGTCATACATCACAAACATGCAGGAATAATACAAAGAAAATCTAGAAACCTAAAGGACAAGAAAAGGTAAATCAACAAGAAGAAAAGGTAATTATTTTTCTTGGGATTATGACACTTGGGGTAGTTGAATTGCATGTGATAAATATGGACATATAGAAGAAAACTATATGAGATAATGATGAACTAAATCTAGGAATTGGTCAAACTCTGGAATGGCATGTTCACACTGTCACAAAGTCGGCCACTTAAGAAAAGATTGTGTAGAAAGAATAAATACTTATGGAAATGGTAACACAATTGAAGAGATCATGAGGATCAGAAATCAAATGTGGAGGAAAGCATCAAATGATAATGCAGGGCCAAGAACAACAGTCATTGACACCTCATCCGATGGATTAGGTGGTTCCACCGTCTCCACCTGAGCAATACAATCAAGTATGGAACTATGTTTTACAAAGCTATATCTTACATCAGTTCCTATATTCATTGTACGAATTCCAAATTAGCATGAATTAAGATGCACTATGGTTTTATATTTTTTATTACTTTGATCTAGTTTAGTCGGTTAATATGTACCGAGTTAGTAATGCCAGTCAGTGAATATGTGAGAGACAACCGAGATTTTAAGGCAACCGAGCATTTGGTTTACTCACCGAGCTGAGATATCCTTAGTATCAATAGAGTATATGTTTGTCTACCAACTGGTTGGTAAAGAGAATTTATTTCACCGACTAAATTTATTTGGTATAAATTTACGGGTTGTGAACTCATTTGTTCACACAGTGATCAGAGCGAAGAGTAGAGAAATTGAAAGAAAATACATAGAAGATCACTTTGAAGAACTTTGCAGAGTTTTTGAGCTTATTTTGAGCAGTTGAAGGCTAGAAATTATACGCATTTACACTTACCAAGTTATTTTGAGTACTTTCATGGAATCCCTAAATCAAAATCAATGGCGTCCTCATCTCAAACTATAAAGGAAAAGATGGACAAAGAGAAAAAGGTAATTCTTGTTAAGAATTCCACTTGCACAGAGCCAAACTACAAGATACATCCTCAGGTTGCAGCCCAACCTGATGACAAAAGTGCATTCTCCATGATACCGCATAGGGTTCTTTTAGTTCAATATGTACGAGCATACATTCACTGCAAGATCAATGAAATAGGGGATTTTGAGCTTATATTGACTTACCAGTCACTCTGCACAGATGGAAAGATAAAATATTATCATAAGCATCTGGAAGTGAAAGGGTTAACTAATGCCCTAAATTTCCTAAAGGTATTTAGAACCGAATGGACACACATTTTTTTGAGATGATTTCACGATGGAAAGCTTTGGCTGGATGAGCCGAAAAAGATAAGCAAGGATGTTATTAATGCAATAACTAAGTATCCTACATCAGACAAAACAAAAACCCTAAGACACTTTCCCAAAACCGAGATTGAAAAGCTTACAGGAGCTAAGTGGGATTATAGAGGTCTACGGATCAATTCGATCAGTGATCTTGAACTAAGGTTCGGTGTTTATGTTATTGGATACAAGATCTTCCAGTCAAGTAGGTTGAATAGTGTTGCATGTGGAGTTGTTGATATTGCTTGTAGGATTGTAAAGAAGGGTTTACAACTTGACCTAGTTGAGCTGTTATAGAGACAACTTGAAGAGAAAATGAGAACAATCAGATCAACCAGATCTAACACATGTAAGTTTGGCTCACTCCTATTATGTACATTCTTCTACTTACAGAACTTGTTTCTCTCTATTGGTAATATGAAATGGAAGACAAACCGACCGATTACACTTCAAATCAGTTACTTTATCACAAGTCTAGGGACAAATTTTGAACCTGTTATGAATGAGTATTTTGCTAAGTTCAAATCTAGAATGGAAAAGAGATCAAGGATACCAATGCAGTTGGTAGAAAAATACAAAGATCAAATTTGTTTTGTAGTTGACATGGATACTACTCTTATCAAGGAATTACAACCGAGGACAGCATGGCTACCTCCTATGGAATATGAAATAGACATTGAAATAGCTTCAGAAGAAATAGAGAAGTTGTTAAACGAACTAGTTGACAAATCTATCATGAGATTTAGCACATATGACGAAGCCAAGACCCGAATATCAATTGGTTTACAAGTTGAAAAGATGGGTAGGAAGAAGACCAAAATTGTAAAGACTTTAAAAACAAAATTTGCTATCGCCAATGAAGAACTAGATAAGTGAGTTGATGATACCGAGGAGCAGACCTCAGTCGGTAAAGATGAAGAACCTGAACAAGATGATGATGCCATCGAGTCTGATGAAGCAAAAGTAGAGGTACCAAAGGCCAAAAAGGGAAAAAGCATAAAGACTGAGTCTCCACCAAGGACAAGATCATAGTTGGTGACAATAGATTCACCATCTTTAAAGAAAGGAGTTGCAAAGATAACAAGGCCATCACCAAAATTCACCTATAAATCAAGGAAAATGAAAACCATAGCACCAAGACAGAGAAATAAATATGTGAGAAATAAGGATGACAAGGATAACTCTAACGACAATCCCGATCAATTTAAGGTTGTGCAGAACAAAGCACCACAGACCATTGATGAAATTATAGAGGCAATCAGAACAACCAGATGGTTAGGACATCCTAAGGTACATGCATATGTAGATATGATTACCGAGCATAAACATAAACTTGAAGAATCTATCATAGGTATGATGATCAACTTCAAACAAGTCCCTATTGAATTTTATACTTACATTCCCTCTAAATTATATGATAAGATATCAGCCCGATGGACATATGCACTCAACACTGAGAAATAGATGAGAGAGGCAGCTCTCACTCTAATTAAAGTTGATTGTATAGTAGAGAAAATAGATGATATTATGCAGTGGTATGCCAAGAAAATTCCTAAGAAAGCACGAACATTGAATATCCTACAAGGAAATTTGAAGGAGGTGGATGAAGAGAGAACCCAAATATGGAACAAATTGTTGAATCCACCTAAGGATACCAAGGAAGCAAAGGACTTTGCATCTACAGTCAATAATGAGGGACATTGACTAAGTACAGAACCAATAACAATTGATGATGCAACAGTTGACAATGTACTAGATGGTATTTTGTCACTATAGAAAAATCTAGGACATCCAGAGATCACAATTAATGATATAACTGAAGGTGATCTTGATGATAAGGCTAAAGAAAATGAGACAATCAGAGCTGCCAAAACCATAGATGAAAATGATACAAGAGAGTTCGCTTGAGAAATGGTACTAGGAAATATTCCTATCTTGGTATAGGCTATAGAAATAGAGAATGAAGCACAAAAGAAGACACCCGAGCAGGTTACAGACACAACTGAAGACAAGGGTGATACACAAGGTAAACAGACCGAGCATAGTGGTGGGAAAACACAAGGTGATGCACCTAAAGATACCACTGATGCAGCAGACAAAGGTGGAGGTAACATAGAAATAATGAAGATAGATACTTCTACTACTAAAAATAGGCCAGCTACCGAGGCACCTTCCTAAGGCATCACACCGAGTACCAATCCAACAAAGAAAGAAACCAAGAAAAAGACTCAACTAGAATTGACTCTATCTCCTTCATCAAGCTCAAAATAGAAGAAGAAGAAGAAGAAGAAGAAGAAGAAGAAGAAGAAGAAGAAGAAGAAGAAGAAGAAGAAGAAGAAGAAGAAGAAGAAAGGGAGAAAGGGTCTCATGACACTTGATGAAATCATTGAAATTCCTGATTGTGATCCACGAACACTTGACCCTGATGCTTTGATGAGGTATGGTGAACTATGCACCCAAAAAGTAGCACAGGATAAGATGAGGCAAGAATGTAAAAGTGTATAGGTGCTAGAGACCACTAAGGAGATTCTAATGCAAGTTGTTCCATATGTGAACATAGATGAATCAGCCCCCATTCTTGATCAACTTGCACTGCTCACCAAGGCAATAAATAGTCTAGATATTGATGTCGAGTAGAAATTGGAAGAGAGAGCAGAAAAGAAAATACATTACAAGGTTACTAAGAAAATCAGCCGGGCAGTGGCAGTAAATAAGGTAACTCTGTTAGAATTTGTAGACAATTTAGAAACTATTATATCTGAAGCCATTACAATTCTACAAAATTTATGCACTTTAGATCACTTCACTACCAAGATTAGTGAAAATATGAAGACATTAAATAACGATCTAAAAGATAGTGCTACAAGTTTTTCAACCGAGCAACATGCATTGCAGATGCATCACCAAAGTTCTACAAACACAGTGGTTGAGACTTGATCTGAAAAAGGAAGAGGACAAAACCAAAGAACAGATAACCGAGCTTTAGGATACATTACTACCATATTTGGCTATGATGTAGAAACATGTGACATTAGAAAAGAACCTAATTGCCACCCCAAAAATTTCAGTTATCGAAAGCATATATGATATGCATGCTTAGCTAAGCCTAGAACTCTTGACCCTTGAGCATTTAAAGGAGGAATGGGAGAAGCTAATGGAAAATCTTAAGCAAGCCCATCCCAACTTTTGACAAATTGTAAGTTTTATTCCTTTTGTCATTATTTTCAAAAAAGGGGGAAATATATGTATATATGTATAGTAAAGGGGGAAACTGTAATCAGGGGGAGTCATATACATATATCGAGCATGTACAAAGGGGGAGTCACTATGTATAGTAGCTTGTATATGATAAGTTTTTTATACTAATTCCAAAGGGAGAGAATGTTACTCCAAATGAGCTTTGAAGGTTGTCATTAGTATCCAAGTACTCAAATGGACAGTCAGTAATAGAGTCACAAACAAGACCGGTCGGTATAATCATTGAAGTGCAGTGTTAACCGAGAGCACTGATCACGCGCAGAGTTAGTCGAGTGCAGTGGTTACCAAGCACATAGAATTTACCAAGACACATAGTATAACCGAGACACACAAAGAACACTGAGCACCGAGAGACAACATTTACCGAGTGGACCAGAGGCCACATAAAAGTTTGTAATGGCACATCAATCTAGGTAACAAACTTTTTTTCGACCTGGATAACGGTTTACAATGATTGAGGACATTAATTATGGATTCATGACATTAATTATTCATTTCTCCTATGTTTAGATGATCAAGGTAAATTTTATACACCGTTCATCTTAGGTTTTGTAATTTATTGTAAAACCCTAATTAGGTCAAGGAGTTTTATATATAAAATGCTATGATGTCATTTGAAATGTATGTTGATCAAGTAATGGTCAAGTAGCTGCCATAATACAGAAATCAGAGTTTATACAATAGTTTTCGGACAAGGATTACATTGTAGAATTAAGTTTTCAAAATAGAGGCAAGGATACTGAGCAGAGAAGAGCAGAAGATATTATTATTCACATTAATATGATAGATTTTATTACACTTAAAGGACCTGTATCGACTATATAGAGATTTTAATTCATCCAGATCGCACAACTTTGTTACTCTCTAACAATTATAACAATACTGAAATCTCCTAACATAGTAGACTTAATCGTCTTTGTAAAAATCTCTTAACCGAGTGCACACATACATTATGTTGCTAAATCCTCTCACGAGGTAGATCTAATTGATCTCATTCTTACTCCTAACAGGGCAAGATCACCAGAAGTGATCAATCTTTGTAAGCTTTAACAGGCTACTTTATTTATTGCAGTAGTGAAGTTTTGTGGGTCTCATCCCCAACGTAGTTTTTACCTTCTAACAAGGGTTTTCTGCGATACCAAATATTAGTGTCATGAGTATTCAAATTTGATGTATGTTTATTGTTTACTTTACATGCATTTATATTTCAGCATTGATATTACATTTTTGTTGTAGGCATTCTACTCATTCAATTACTACTGAATAGTTGGTTACAAAGATTTGTTTAAAAATTTTTAAGGGTACTGATTCACCCCTCCCCTCTCAATACACACCTCTCCATTATCCCAAAAAAATATTCTCATTTATTTTGATTTATGACTTTGATTTTTTATTTTAAAGTTAATTTGTGCATTGTTTTAAGTGAAAATAAAATAAAATTATTTATTTTAATTAAATAATTAATATTCCATTAAGGTTTCAGTTTTTGTAAACCTAATTACCTATCTTTCTATATCTCTAAATTGAAAGCCATTTGGAGGTTGTTCAATCAGGTGGAAAGAGAATTCAGGTGGTTAGAGAATTTTTGAAAGCTTAGGATTATTTTGGATTTGTGATTGCTTTGGATTTGAATTGAATCTTCTCATCAGTTACTAAGGTAGGATCTTGATATTTTTAATTGTATCCTTCCAGATCCCTATCTTCTATGCATCTAGATTATTGGGATCCCGTGTCTAAATCTTCCTTGTTTGATATTGTGTGTTTAAAATTGTTTATTTGAGCAATAGGTTATTTGATCTTTCTGGGTATGTTTTCTTTCTTGTCTTGCTGTCAGATTTGTAATTTTTGGTCTAAGGGTTTCATTAAATTGTCTCGATCGTAAAATGGGCATTAGGGTTTCATTTAATATGTATTGGTTTTCAAAATTACCATTAGGGTTTCAGATCTGTGAATAACTCCTTTTCTGTGTGAGAAATTTATGTATTATTGCTAAAATGGTTGTTGGTCGTCAGATTGGTAATGCCCATACCTGTAGTCGATAATTCGTGCCTTTTTCAATTTAAATTTCAAGCTTTAGGCTCATATCTGTAATGAGATCAATATTAGGATTAAATTGCATGCTTTATCAATAACTTAATATGTTATAGGATATGCATATCAGATTTTCCTATTAAAATAAATTGCATGTTTTTAGAAAATTAATCTTTATTTACCCTTTCTCTAATTGGTTGCATTAGAAAATATTTATATATATAATTTTTGTCAAGAATAAATCATTTCTTAATATTTTATTTATTTTTTAAATATATATACAATTGTTCATTTGACTCAGAAATTTCACCTGTCAAATATATATATATATATATATATTTATTTATTTATTTATTTATTTATTTATTTATTTATTTATATGTAAAAAAATAAAAAAATCTTTAAAAAATAGAAAAAGAAAGAAAGAGTATACACCAACTAAGTGACTTTTTTGTACTAATACTTTCTCCTAAAATCTAGGATGAAACTACATAATATATAAATGTGTTGTTTTCCCAACCAAATTGGGTACGTACATGTTGGAGCACTATTTTCTAGGCACCTTTTTTTCTTCTTGAAGTTATTTGTTTTAAAACCCATTTCCTAGGTTTTAAAGAATATGGAAATTTGATTCACGATGGTTATTTTTTATATATAAATTCTTTCTTTATAAAAATGTGTAAGTTTTGTACGTTTTGTTTTGTTTTGTGGGGGTCGCCAGTTTATTTGGGGTTCCCCTATTTTTTCTTGGCTTAATATTTAGTTGTGTTTTGTAATTAAATAGTTATATTTTTTTAATATTGTTTAATTATATTTTATATTGATTATTTATATTATATTTATAATTAGTCGTTAATTTTTAACTAAAAGAGGGGTAAAAATTTTATTGAATACCAAAGAGTACAGAACAACAGAGGAAACAAGGAGCACTAAAGAGCTTTATCCTGGTCAACAAGTTGAACCAGCTTATAAGATAAATCAGGGGGAAGCATCCTATGATCAACAATATTCCAATCCAGCGCGTGCTCGAAAGTCCATTTAGCCAAGCAATCAGTCACTCTGTTCCACTCTCGAGGGATATGCATAAAAGACACAGATTCTAGAGAGTTGCATAACTGGATGATCTGTTGAATAACCTGAGCCAAATGCCAATCCACATCCACAAGGTTCTGTCTATTCAATAAATTCACTACCACCTACGAGTCTGTCTCACAGGTAAGTAATTAGTCGTTAATTAGTTATTCTTTATATGTCATTATTAGTTGTTTATATTTAAATATTATTTAATGATTATTTATAATTTGATTTGGTCTAGAGTATAATTAGCTTAATTAATCTATATTCTATTTTTAGTTTAGGTTATAATTAATGGGGTTGTAATTAAATGTTAATAATATTGTAAATTTAAATGAAAGATAGATATTAAGGTATTCTATGATTTAAATTGGGACTTAAATGAGGATCATATTAATGGAATTGATGTTAATAGTATTGGTATTAATCTTTGTTAAAATCTCTGTGATTGGATTGATGTTATATTAATTTCATTTCAATTGTGGCCTTTATGGTAAATGGTCTTGTTTTCCTTTGTTTTATTGTTGGTCATGGGTAGTGTAAAGCCCTAGGTAGGGATTGACTTTCCAAAGGCTTAGGGTTATTATGCCTTATTTGTATGTTTCTTCATGTGTATTCATGTTTATCTTTGTGAGTGGTGTATTGTATTGGTGCTTTTGTCTTTTCGGTAAAACTACGTTGGCTTATAGGGGTTATACCAGAGGCTTGGGTTGTGATTTTCTGTTGATCCTTGTATATTTATTATGTCATACTATATGATGTCGTATTGGTTCAATTTCTTTACCAACCTCATTCAGTAAAGCTCAAATTTATGTGATCTTTTGGGGGTATCTTATGTGGTTACGGTTGTACCAATAGTTCATGTATGGGCAGGAACCATATTTGAGGTATATTTTTACCTTCGGTATGTCTTGATGATCTTTTGAGCCTAGGTAGGTTAAATGAGTGTATAGAGGGGAAGTGGCTTGCGGTGGGGGTTAGGGCCCTAAGTGGCTACTAGGGTAACTCATTGGCAAGTAAATTAACAAGTGAAAACATGAACCACTAATGGGATTTTGAAATGGATTAACAAGATGTTCTGAGTCTTTGCACATGCCTTGAGTGCTATTACAGGCTAGGATGAGGGTTAGAATCCTTGTCTTCACGAAAGAATTACTGAGCCACATATAGTCACTTATGTGATGAGACTTCCCTATATGAAGATTAGGTTTTCCTACGTGTGTCGGGTGCCTCTGGTATTGTATATATTCCTTATTGTGTTTCAAAGAGCTTATAGGATCTTCCTATGCGTTCCTTTGTGATGTCTTGTATACCTTTGATGTTACCTTATTGTTGTATACTCATGTGATTCGGCCTAATGTTATCTCCTCAGCATGGTGGGAGTGGACCTTTGGTTCCACGAGGTCGGGTGGTAGTGATTCTTTTACCATTTGAGATTCGACGTTCTTCTTCATGCTTGGATGATCCTTGTTGCAATTCTACCTTCTTATTCTTCTAGAGACTTTTTTAGTTTCATGAGTTGTATACTTGTACCATATTTATATATTGGTTGACATCCATTCAGAGGATGTGTTGTCTTGTTATGTACTATTGCATATCCTTCTACTTGTAGAGTGGATGTGGATTCTTCTATGTGTACCTTGGGTAACATTTGTATATGTGATCTTATTTTATGAGATGTATATTATGGATTCATTTAATGTATCTTTTATGTTAGTTCTTTTTAGTTGTTCGTCGTAGTTTAGTTTTCTTAAGTAATTCTACGTCAAGGAACCCTCAAGATTTGTAATCTATGTTCGAGTTGTATTTATGTGTGTTTTATGTATTTCATTGTCTTGCTTCCACGTTGTTATCATTATTTTTTGTAAACATTTTACAAAAATTTATCATGTTAATTTAGTTGTATGTTTAGGTTAGTTTCTCATGGGTTCCTTGGCGGGGCGTTACATAAGGAAATCAGAGAATTTACTTTGTTCAATCAATACCATGTTATTGTGAAGGAGGAATTAGACATTATTCTTGAGGAAGATAAGAAAGAATTGAATTGGAAAACCAAATAATAAAAAAACTTAAGCTCAGAAATATAGATGAGGTCACAAAGAAAACAGAGAAAGTGATGACACAAATTCTGATGAAAAAGAAATATGAGATTGCAAATAAGAAGGATGAGAAAATTGATAACAATGAACCACTGGAAACATCATTCCACATGACTAATGATAAAACACACATCTTCATCTCTGGTGTTCTTATTACACTCTCACTTGGTAATGATGAAGAGGAAGATATTCCCAAAGTCCATAACTACAGAGCCACAATAAAAGAGGGAGAATATGATCTAGAGGATTAAGGATAAGAGAAATCAGATTATCAAAAAATGAAAATACAGAGACCAGAAAATAAGAAGAGACAATGAAAGATCAGACTCATGAAGAAGTTAAACAGAAAGGTTCAAAAGTAAAGGATAAGATTGAAGAGATGGAAAGAGACCTAGAAAATCCAGTAGTTGAAAATGACATTATTGATTTAGAGGACATGAAAATTATTCAAGGTCCAATCTAATTAGATGCCCTTAGTCCTGAACAATTGATGGATATTTCCATTGTAGCACATACAAGAGAAAGTAATCAGATCTTGAAGACACATAGGAAAGACAGTGGGTTTCTTACTCTTACATCTCAATTTTTGTGCAAGATCACGCTGACTTATGCAATGAATCAAAATGAATCAACTTTAGGTCAGTTAGAAATTTGATTGAATGCATAAAATACACATTTTGAATCTTTAGAGAAGTCAAAATTGGTGAAGGTACAGAGTGAGTATGAGGATAAGAGTCAATTAATTGAACGTTGAGATTGCCAAGAACAAAAATTATAATTTGGGCCTAGAAAATTAAGGATTAAAGAATGCTTTGACTAAAGGGAGTAGAATTTACAAAGAATGTATTAATCGTACTAGATGTGTATCTAATGTGACAAATTTATTCAGAAGATAGAGGAAAAACTAACTAAAATGTCACATTCTTTTGATCCTTTGAAGACTTTATCTTTGGTACATGCAGTGTAGGTGAGTACTCTAAATGAAAAAATCAGAACACTTGTCACTGAAAAGGAAATGGTGAAGGGAAGAATTGGTAATCTTATGAGCTTAATTGTTCCTAAGCTTGATACTATGTTGAACATTCTAAAGGAGGCAGAAATAGCCTATAATATGTTAGATAGTCTAGATCTTATTAATTCGGAGAATTTTTCTTATGTAATATGTGGGAAGATTGAGGTCATGGAGAGTATGAAGAAAAGTTGAGATACTGATTTTGCATCTCTAAGGTGTAATTTCTCAGACATTTTCAAAATTTTGTAAGTATGGATGCATAACTTGTTTATAGTAGACTTGGGGTTTTGGTAGAAATTTTTGGTTTTTTTAAGACCTTTTCCATTGATATTAAAGGGGGAGAGATAAGAAGTGAAAAATGAAGAGATTCAACTCAAGGGGAGCTCAAATTTTTGGATAAGGAGAAAATTTTTTAGAATTATGGCAGTTTGGTATTTTTGGACACTTAGTCATATTTCGCTAAGTGTTGCCATCAATGCCAAAGGGGGAGATTGTTGCACTAGTACATTTTGGAAAATATGTGACTATGTGACTAAAATGTTTAGTCACCACTAAAAATTTTGGTCATGTAACTAAAATTGATCATATTCTACTAATTTACAAGTATAGATGACTAAATAAGTGACTAATTTAGTCACCGGGTAAAATCACAAGGTCAACCAAATATAAGTAACTAAATAAACTACCAAATAAATGACTAAATAAAAGTGACTAAATTAACTACCAAATAAACTACTACATAAATGACTAAATAAACTACCAAATAAATGACTAAATAATTAGTCACCTAAACAAAAATGAATAAATAAAGGACTAAACAGCTAGTCACTAATAATCCCATTTCACCAGTAATGCTTGTTTGCCAATAGGCTTTATATTATGTGAGAAATCCATCTACACCTGTCTCATGCTAGAAATCTGACTTTCAGGTGATTTGATCAAAATTGATTGATAAACAACATTAATTTAGAGATATTATAATCAGAATCAAAAGTAATAGTTTATAGCATCAAACAAATTTTCAATTATGGTTTATTGTGGCAAGTTGCATTTTGAATACTTCCTTTACAGAATAGGGGTAATTGCAGACCTAAAATGGAGAATAGTTAATATAGTTAATACGATTTTTCCAAATTAAATTAATTAAGCATGTTGATTTGAAGATTATATCATGTTATAGTGGTCCAATTAATTAAATATGTAGGGTATCTGAATAAGTGAGTTGTTTGAAGAGTATAACTAATTTAGGAAGTTTGGGAGTTTTAAACCCAAAATAATGTTGGGAGGGATACTAGACCTAGAGTTATTGTTTTAAGGAAGAAGTAAAGGTAATGTTTTGAAGAAAATAATAAGTGTTGTTATTGTGTATATTTCTGGATACAATTGTGTCAAATTTTTCAATTAGCATTATCTTATGTTAAAAATAAAGACAAAAATATTTGAGAACTAGTTGTACACATCACCTAAAGTAGATTATTTATTTATTATAGAAATGCTACGGAAAAATAAATGTGCAAGGAAATAGTGAGCAATAGCAAATGACCATTACTGTGATAGGCTCAGTCCAAGTATGATATCAAATGAGGGAATATGTTTGTATCCTAGGATAATTAATTTCACAACACTATCTTGCATATCTCCTGCACTTATTTTCCTTATTTAGCACTACCCGATTTGCCTATGAAATATATATATGTTGTTTCTTCATGATTGTAGAATTGATCTTTCATATAAGTTTTCACTGCTTTGAATGGATATACATTATTTCTACCCCACATCCATATTTTGTTTTTCTTGGTACCTTCTATAGTCATTGTCACTACTACTTAAGACAACAATTTAAGACTTTTTTTTAAGACAAAATTAATATTTTGTCTTAAAATTTAAATTATTATTTTAAATAAAAAAAATTTAAACTATGGCCTGTTAACGGGCCTTGTAGAGTTAATCCAACTCTGATAAGAAGAGAAGTTGCTTGGCAAACACCAGCGGAAGGACGGGTGAAAATAAATTTCGATGGAGCTACTCGGGGGAACCCCGGGATCTCAGGATGTAGATGTGTGGCAAGAGATCACCAAGGCAACATTCTGGCCTTTAAGGCCAAATGCCTAGAAGATGGCACAAATAATGTGGCTGAATGTGAAGCGGCCAGAGAGGCTCTGGCTATAGGCATCAAATTGGGAATCTGCAAAGTTCATCTTGAAGGCAACTCAGAGATAATAATAAATGGCATAACTAAGGGAAAGAGGGATGCTTGGCTCCTTGATAAATATATACAGCAGATTCGATGTTTGTTCCACAAATTTGAGGAAATCCAAGTTACCCATGTATACAGAGAAGCAAATAAGGTGGCTGATATTTTGGCTAACATGGGAGCAAATTCACCACTAGGACCCCAATTTGAAATTTATGAAGAGATGAGGAGTTTCAAATTTGAATAAAGAGAACAAATAACACCCCAATTATATCACATTAGTGGAAGTACAAAAGAGAATCACCCGACCTTAGTTCGGATGGTGCTAACATAATGGCAATGCATGTGACTAAAGGCACTAATTAATAGACACAACCCGCTGAAATCCTTCCACATTATTCAAAAGTTGTTTTAAAAAAATAGGGGAATGCGAATTTTTTCCAGCGGAATTGAGGGTAGTGAAGATATGGAGGCCAATTTCATGCTGGAATCGGACAGCCAAACACAAGCCTATGAAAGAAAGATAACACCAAGGCGATTGAAGAATATCTTCATGTTTGAGGACGGTGATTTCATGGAAGGCCTGCAGCAGATGCTCAGAATGGAATACCTTGATTCCTACTAGAGGCACCGCTCCAACTTGGATGTGGCATCCCTATTCGTAGCCTTGGCGCTAATGGTAGGGGAATCAAAGGAGGAGGTTCGTAGTGTGGTGGCGTAGTGTGTGGACGTGAAATGGTTGTTGGGTGTAGAAGACATTATCGGCAAGGCATTTTTGGGCCAAGGTCTAGAGATGGGAACTGAGCCATGGTGGCTAATTAGTGGCGGGGATAGTTTGGTACAGCCATTAGTGGTATGGTCAGCTTCAAACCCATAGGGTGTTCACTTACCAAGAGCCGAGAAGGGATGGAATAAAATCATTTCCTTTTCGCAAGAGAAGGTGTGGAAGGGTGAAAGAAAGAGCTACATGAAATCAACCCCGCGCAAGAGTGTCACAGCATCAGGGCAGGCAATACGCTTTCAATCTGGAAAGAAGGCACTGAAAATGGTAGGTGTGTGCGAAGGAGGAAGCTCACGAGAGGATAGCCCCACTACACCCAGGTCAATGAAGGAGGATGGTGCCATACCCAACTTCTCGAGGGAGGAGGCATTGCAATGGTTCAAGGACTAGTGGGCTTGCGAAGCAAGGGATGCTGCCATTGGAACGTGTTAAGGTCTTTTTTGTATGGTTGATAATGTGATTAAAACTGGCTCTCCGTCATGGGCATTAAGGCCTTTTTTGTAATGCAAATTTTATAAGCTTATAAGTATAGGGGCTTTGGGGTAGTGAAATTATGTTTGTAAGCGGTAGCCAACCGCAAATATTGGCTTAATATTGTAATCCTGCTTTAATATCAATACAAAAATGTTACCTATCAAAAAAAAAATTAAACTATTTTCATTGTCTTAAATTAAAAATTAGGACAAAAACATGCATTTTCAATCTCAATAGGTCGTATAGGGCAGAATAATGGCAAGAAGTGAATTTTGGCAATGTCTTTGTTTTTTATTCCCTACTCAAATTTTGTTGTTACGCCCAAAAATTTCTTAGTTAATGATTTGTGCTGCTTAAATTTGGAGGAAATGTTAATTAGATATGATTGCCATCGATGAGGTTTGATCACCTAGTTTTTGCAGCTAGAAAACAAAGGGAATCCCATTATAGTTGATCCAGAGACAAAAAAAATAATGCTTTGAATTTTTTTGCACAAAGAAAGGGATCTCAAAATAAAAATCCCCAAAACTAGGGTTTCATAATCAAATGGTACCCAAATGCCCTTTCTTATTTGTGTATTTTGTGTTGTTTTCATAGCATTAGCTCCTAAACGCATTTTTTGTGCTTCTTTTGGTACTTTCCTGAGAATAAGAAGGAGGGATTAGCTGAAGAGGAATGGATCATTCAACAATAATTTGTGTTGTTGCACATGTGTATGTTGTCGCCTTTGCTAAGTCTGGAGGAAGCTGGACAAATCTCACAGCTCCAGTGGTAAGTTTCTCATTTAATATGATCACAAAAGATTATGTACTCCAAAATGTTAATAAACCTTCAATAAAAAATGAACAAGTATCTCTTTTCATTCCATCATCTGTACTTCTCCCTGTGAGAACCTTTTCTTGTGCTTTACTTGGGTAGCAGTATTTTGTATGATAAGCTCTGTCATGGCAATCTAGTTACAGGATTCTAAAAACATTTTCTCAAAATGAAGGAGATGAAAACAAGATGATTAAAGAGAAGATATTTTAGGCCTGGGTTGTGGCCCATACTTGTCAAAAATAATAGTGGCTGGTGAGAATGATGTTCAGTGAAGAGATCAATTTGCTTGCCATTTTCCAGCTTCTAGTAGGTATTATTTTATGTTCCCTAGATTAAATATAAAAAAATATGTTCATGTATTTTCCCTAAATATTATTGTAATGAAGTTGAATCAGTTAGAGACATATAATGATTTCATATTTTCAATTTGCACATACTCATGTCTTCATTTAGGCATGCATTAATTTTGGGTTGTATTTGTGATCTTGGTGACTAAAATATTTTTGGAAACATATTGTTTTGTTGATTTTCTTCTTATTTTACATGGCTATTGCATTATGCATGAGCAACTCTCTATAACTAAACATGGTTCAATAAATAGCATGGTATCTTTGTTATGCCTAGCTCTCACTAGCTATAAGGTTGTTGTACCACAATTTTTGTAAGTTACTAGTTATTGATCCTCTGTTTTTCTATTTTCGTTTCTATTTTGATCCACACTTAGCTTTCCACCCCATTTGAAAAACCTTTAGCAAGTTTTGTTCCTTATGAATCATTTGTTATAGCTTTTATTTCCCCTTCTATTGTAATTCCTTTCAATACATTGAATTACATTCACTAATTACAATATGAAAAATAAATTATTTTAATTTGAATAACATATGTTTACAAAATTTTACTTTATCAAACTAATTTTAATTACAATATTAATTTTATTATATTTAATTTCATATTATATTAATTAATTTATACAATTAAATAATCAATTTATAATAATAAAAAATGCAGTTAATCTTTATAATGCTATTTTTGTAATGTCACCAAGCTAAAATTAATATCTCAAAGACCATGTGAACCTTTATAATGTTACCTATTTTTACACCTTGTATTAGCCACACCTTGTATTAGGCCATTATTTTAAAATTTAAAGGATTAAATTTGTTGAAGGAATTGTTCAACAATTTCTTCAAAATGCCTTTGATTGTGGTGTTAAAATGAATGAAAGGAGGAAAATAATGTTTTTCGATGCTATGTTGTTAAATTCTCAAAATCATATTGCAAGATAGTGGAGGGAAAATTGAGGGAGTCAAGTTGTTTTGACTTAACTATCTGAAGAGAACTCAGTTTTCACCTGAGTCAAGAAAGAGTAGAAAGACATGACGGCATATAGATGTTGAACAACAAATCCATAATAGAAAATGACGGCCAGTAGAGAAAAGAACAACATAGATTTAAGGGGAAAGGGGAAGATTCAAGAGTGGACAACGAGTCCAAGGGTTAGTGGAACAACATTTTTGATAGAAAAGGACACGGTTCATAGAGAGATAGTGACATTCAAGGGCATGGAGTAGCACTTAACAACCAAAGAGATAAGAGACTTTTAAGAAAGGAGGTAGACTCCAAGGAAAACCCACATACATTATTGGATTGTCTTTCGATGTTATTTCATGCATTATTTGAGAACTTCTATGGTTTTTAGGAGGATATTGTTTATTGTATGAAGATCTTTCGCTGGTTTATAAAGGGTTAGATGCATTCACAACACATTTAATAATATCGACTCTTTCTTTTAGAGGATCATTTGATCTTTTAGGAGATCTTGTCTATTTTAAAGGTTTCCATTCTCTATCTTGAAGCC